>BJBW01014078.1:0-101780 GCA_004320125.1 Scolopax mira | reverse complement strand
GTCTTGAAAATCTCCAGAGAAGGGGACTCTACAACCTCCCTGGGCAGCCTGTTCTTTAAAACCAGCTAAGTCAGTAAAGGGACTAGAATAGAGGTGACATTTTTTCTTGGTATACCTCCAAGTTTTGCAGTGCTTCTGTTGCTAACTAAACTGTCACACAACCAGAACCTATTACATTTACTACAGCTGTGTGGGTGTAAAGAGTTGAAGGAAAAGCTCTGAAAAGGCCTCATGGTGTTATTGCCAGCTTTTGAGGAAAGCTAATAAAAACAACAGCTGGGGCTGGCAAACAAAGAAAATCTAGAATCCGGTATAGAATAACACTGGAAACAAAGGTAATTTTTTTTTTTTCAATAACTGTTTGCAACACATTTCTGATAGAGAATATCTTGCAGTGCAGCATTTATAGTGTCAGCTACTGGTAGAGGATGGCTTCAAGTCTGCACCAAGTCTGCACGTGTTACCATATTGTTGCAGTTGGTGTGAATGAACTTCAAACAGGTTTCAGCTTAGCCAAGCAGATCATATTCAGTCTTGAATGATGATGCACTAGAAATGCATAGAAATAGATGGTGAGATTGTGTTTCCCTGTTGGAAACTCATACACTTGGGTACCTGATCAGCTCATAATTTTCATGTTGGATACTTATTTGTGCAGGAATGCTATGGAAACAAGATGAAAAAAAATCTGTCTCTCATTGCACTCACAGCCTGACTCTCAGACAACTGTTCATTGCTTGCTTCAGAAACGTGTATGTTAGTTGGCATAGAATGTCTTAAAAAACTCACAGAAGAGCAGAGAATAAATAATAAATGATAATACCATATAACTCAAAGATCTTTACATCTCAAATTGCTTTATGTAGCTATCCTCATGACACTAGGAGAAGGAGAGATGGGGTAATTTACTCTATCACACAGTAGATCATTAGCAAGGCCAGGAATACTATCAGGGTATTTCAAGACCAAATCCACTGCCCTATCCCTAGGACCTATTGTTGCTTCCACTACTGGCAGCTGAGGAATGCCAAGGACATAAATCACTGACAGTCCTAAACTATGGTTAGTCAAATACAGCACAGTTGTTTAGCACGTGCAGTCTACAGAAAAAGATTCTTAATAAATTCCAAGCTTTTCTAGTCGAACCTTCATCCTCATTTTGATTGTTTCATTTACTTTCAAGTGAGTTTGACAAAAAACACAAAGTAGAAAGTAGCATTCTGAGATTACTTATTAGGTTTTCATGTTTTCAAAAAAAGCATTCCCTCTTTATAATTTCAACAAATCAAACCAGTTGGACAAGGTTGTGTGCTTGTGTGTGGAAACAAATATGGCTTAATGACAAATATAACTTTATGTGGTAGTATCTAGCAGTCAGACACTGTTAAATTTTACAGTCATGCTGTTTCCATAAGTCTGGTGGCTTTTTCACCTGTTTAGAAGAGATTTATTTAAAAAAATTAAAATTGATTACCGAATAGTGAAAATACATTCTTTAAGGTAGGCCTACACTTAGAGAGAAGGACAGTTAAGTTTGGTTTGCATGGCAGAACTAACCTTACCCAATGGCTCCAAAGAAAATTTACTCGTGGATGTTGCCTAAATGAATAAAAAAATATACATGAGACAGTGGAAAAATTCTGCAAATCTTTGGTATAGTTTGCATAAGACTTATGTATAAGTGCTGATAGAGCTATTGTCCCCATACAGCTTTATTAAAACCACCCTAGAGATATAAAGAAGCAGACTGTGACCATGAGTAGATAACTAACTGTAATAGTAATGGGAAATGTCACTAAATGTCATTAAAACCAGACATAACCTAAATGATGGCAGTATGTTTAGTATAATGGAAAGATATAATGAGACTATGGCATTTCCTTTAAGGACAGTAGGAAATTCAGACCATTAAATTAATTCAGCAGCAATGGCCAGCTGAGTTAGAAAGTAACTGGTTGTACTGCCAAAAAAACTTTAGATTCATAGCAAACCTACAAACATAAAACCTTTAAAGGAAAAGAAAAGCAATCATCTTTATGAGGTGCAACAAGAAGTTGAAGTGTGAATTGATAGAAAAACATTCTCACAAAATCCAATTCTTTCCCAGTTTCAAATAACTAATTTTCTAGCAAATAGAGTAAATTTTAATTTCTTCAGAAGAGCCCCAGAAAACTGAGCATTTATATAAATCTTGTGGAAGTCTTCTATTTCAAGTAAAAAATCATGTAATCCATTTTATTCCAGAAACCCATTTATCCCACTGAGTTTACTTTGTCTAAATAGGAAAATCAAAAGCAACAAGCAAGGACTAAAGACTAACTGTACCACACCTTTAAAGTAGAAGCCTTATGCTTGAAGTGAAAGAAGAGAAAGAAGCCTTTAGCTTTTAAATAGCAAATGTACAGTTTCGTATAGGTTTGGTTTTCATTTGTTTGGTTGGTTGTTTTGTTTTGTACCTTTAAAACTTGTGATAAAGGGGCATAATTCACGGATAAAGGGAAGTGACAGAAACAATTATAGTAAAAAATAAACAGAATGAAAATGTAAAAAGCAATTTAGCAATGGGGAGGCTGTTTAATAGTTATGCTATTTGCTCCTAATCATCAAATGATAAAATAAATAGACTTGAAAATGTCCTTAGAATAGCTTAGTATTTATCAGGGATAATAACCAAGAGAAATCACCACAATTCACAATTCCCTAGCTTAAATTTATTTTTCAGTGGTCGTGCTGATATTAGAAACAACGGATGCTCTTTTCCTATACTGCAGTTACGTGATGATAGGCCAAATATATTTTTGGAGCAAGTCTGCTGAAGCCAGTGACACTACACCAGAAATGTCTTTAACTTCACATGTTCAGGCTTTGTAGGGACAGAGGAAGAACCCTGTGGACAGATGCACGATGCAGCAGGACCAAAGCCATTTAATCCATTCTTTCAGAAAGACAGAAATTGAAAAGTGTGGGGAAATTGGAAATGTGTCAGTTTTCCGGAATGCATTAGATGTGTTAGCTGTTAGTAATAAAATCCCTGATCTGAAGTGAATGTTAAAAAGGTGAAGTTAAACAATAAAATTAAAAACATTAAGAAAAATCAAAATTAGTTTTTAAAAAACTAATCTATTTGCATATTCTGGGTGATACCACCACAGCACGGGACATATATTATGGCATATTCCTGCCCAGTTATACCATATTCCTGCCCTCCCCCAGGTCTGTAGAACTGCCAGTGATTTTAATACAAATGGGAACAAGCACTGTGTCAGCAGGTGAGCCCATTTCTTAGAGAAAATCTCTGATTCCCTTCCAGCCCATGAAAAGAGTTTGGCAGCTGAGATTGTAAAGCCTTGATGCTTTTTTACATAGAATTTCATTCTATATCCTCAGTCTGCAAAAGAAGTCATTGTTATTACACTTTCAATGAAAATATGTATATAACAACAAGAAAAAAAGTAATAATTTTCAGGTATTTGTTCCCCCAACTTGGAAGAAACTCCAGATTCTGGGATGTGCAAAGCAATTTTTCTTTTGAGTTGCAAAAGATATTTGGGATAGATGTTTGATATTCTGGAGGAGTTCTGATGTAATGTTTTACAGAGGAAGGTGGGATGGTAAACAGTACCCAAAATTCTTAACAGGAATAGCAATAAATGTGTGGCCCTGGAGATTCAGGGATCATCTTTATTGTCATGTTCCCTAGGCAGGAGACACTGGGTAATTATCTCCCTACCAAACCATAATTTTTTCAGTAACAAATGGAAGCAGAAACAGATGCTTAAACCAGAGGACCTTGAACCTATGGTAACCAGAATACGGACTTGGAAACTGTAACCTTTTTTTTTACCACCATATTGCCACTTGCCTAGACTTCTACACATGCAAACAAGTTTTGTTCTTGGCTAGATCCTATTTTGAGAGCCTATAATTGCAATGATACCAGAAAAACCCAGTGCATTTTTATAGCAACAGCACTTACGGTTTCTGCTGTCTTTGCTGAAGTGTTGTAGTAACCATCTTTTTATAGGGGTGGGATTGAAAAATGTTTTTTCTGAACCAAGAAGAAGACACCAAGAATGCAGTTTCGTATGAAGAATCACAAGCATAGCAACTTTGCTGTAGTACAAAAGGGAAGCTCATTCTATGAGAGTTTTTGTGGAAGTCACAGTAAATAATTATTGTTTATAAATTCCTTGTTAATCACAAAGATTTCAAGTGACCTCCTGAAATTCAATAATTCAGAGCCCTGTTCATCCTCTGGTCACAATAATTATTGCTATCTTGAGATAAAGGGCAAAAGAGAAAACTACATTTTCTATGACTAATTTAGGTAGCTTAAGACATGAAGATATTAGAGATAGCATTTGGTTTAGGGTGGGATGTCTAAAAACCTGGGAGAAGAAAAAGTGATCCTTAAATTAGGATGCCTGAATTCTCCCAGTATATCCCAATATATGGGGTGACTCCATAGGGTTATCCAACATACAAAGTTAGGCATGGATTATATTTGAATGAATATGGAGTTGATAAACAACAGGCATCCATAAGCATTGAAACTTTCCAGGTTGAAAACAGTGAATCTCTAAATGAGAGATGGGCTGCTATCATCACAGATTAGGGTCCCTCTGGGCATATGAAGGCAAAAGAAATTACATGTTATGAGATGCTTCAGAACAGGTGAGAAGGCATCTAGTATTTTTAGATACCTACAGGATTAGATCATGATGAGGAGTAACCTATCCAATCCCTGTCTAGAGAAAAGTGCAGTTTGAGGTGCAGAGTGTAGGCAGAGTTAGTCAGAGTCATCTGGTAAAAATGACATAAGACATTGTGAATATCATCAAAATGGGCTATGAACCACTGCAAAGATTGCAAATGACACCTTTCTCTAGAGCATATTATTTTCAAAATCCCTAAAGTAGGTATTTTAGGGCATACCTAATACATTATTTCAGATTAAAAGACAAGGACAAACAAAATAACCTTTTTTTGTTACCTAAGACATATGTATTTTTTTAAATGAATGCTTGACATTGCTCTTAGTGCTTTTTTTCCCCCTCTTTTTAAGCTGCTGTATATAAAAATAATATTTGAGATAGCTAGGTCTAATTATTAAACTGGGTTTAAAAATATAGACCTCAGGTCACTACATGTTAAGCATAAAAGAAAAACAGCTTTGTAAATGGCAGTTATCCTTTCTCTGTTGTAGTGTCACTGACCCACGTCTGGTTATAAAGCACATTTGGAACAGTGGTTTGAAAGGTCAAGAACAATTTTTTACTTTATAAAAACAAGTCACTAGACAAGACTGAGTTTAGATACACAGATAACAAAAGCAACCATTAACATTTCTTTCCAACAAAGGAAAGGCTTTTCATCATTATGTTTACTTTCATGTTTGTCTTTGGTATACTAGTTGGGTAAAAAAGGTCAACATTTATCCAACCTTAGTACAGAGTGATATCAGAAATGACAGCACTTTCCTGCCTTTAGCGAAACAAATACCTAGAATTATGTAAAGATACCATTAACAATTTTACATAAATGTTGAACTTCTTAGCAGAGACTATTCTATAAACTACAAGAATTCATATGCATTTACACAGAACTTTGATTCATTTCTTAACATAGTATTAATTCACTCTTCATCTGTGAGTTCACCTTTTTGTGTGTTCCTCCTGTCATTATACCATAAATAAACTACAGAGCACAATGGTCTAGAAGAGGTTTTGTGAGAAAGCCACCATTTGATATTATTGTTTTTTCCTCCAAAATGTGATTAACTTACTTTTACATGTATCATTGTTATGTCATGTCTTTATCTTTTCTGCCTGCATTTCTGTTATTAACTTTTTACAAATTACACTGAAATTAGAAATGTTTATTTGATATGCAGGAAGTTTATATATTATATCTTTCATAACAAAAATCTTGGAGCAGAGAATTATTCCCTTTCCAACTGATAGAATCTAAGACCATGAGAAAAAGTTTCCTCCTGTAGACCTGAATGGCACTTTTCTTTGTGGAACTGAAAGGAGACAGTATATTAATTGATGTTTGCTTGCCACAAGACTGTGTGAAAAGCACATCTATTGGTCTCAGTTTTCAAGCCAGCAAATCACTCACATATTTAATGTGTGAGTAGTCACACATAGTTCCATTCTTAAAAGCTATGCTAATAGTAGAGAGGAATCAAGTTGTATCACATCATCTTCCATGCATCTTAAGAGAGGCAATACAGGTACTAGTTTTCCTGTACCATTACACTTATCTTTTTTGTTCAAATGTCTATCCAAAAAATTCATTATTCAAAAAAATCTCCATTATTTCCTACTTCAGACAAAAAAATGGTTAAATTTTTAAAAAAATATTATTTGAATTCCTTATATTTCAGTAGCATTAGGCGGAGCTAAAAGAACATCTTAGGAGGGTTAAATATTTTCTTTATTTATGTACCCTTATTTTCTGCATGCACTATTATATGGCATTTTAGCCACAAGCCCTGCCAAGGAACAATAAGTCATAGAAATGCAGCATAGTCAATGAAATTTCATGAGAATTTTCAATGTTTCAAGTGATGGGAGCCATAATTTGGGGGTTTTGGTTTGTTGATGGTTGGGATTTTTATTTTTTTTTTAGTACAGGGAATATTAAAAATAATAGCTTCAGCGTGAAAGGACTTCAGTGTTATGTTTCAAGTTGTATACATGTCTCCACTGAATTGCATTCTTTCCCTACTTGGGCAAGAATTAGCAATGAGTTGGAGACTTAATTTTGATTATTTTTCAAAGCTTGGTAGGGTAAAAACAAGTAAAGATGCCTAGATTTTCTGTATGCTGAAGTACCAAATTTCAATAGTACGATTTACACTCCATATAGGTAGATCATTATGAGATCACTTACACTAAATTTTCACCCTTTTTTTTGCGTAAAGAATGTTGCTACTCTAGTTTATTTTCCAGTATCATTTGCAGCCTAGTTTGAGATCTTAACATCAGCGGGGTCGTCTTCATTTTACAGTAACATCTGTATGATCAAGACAAAACCCAAGGCAGAATTCTCTGTTTCTCCCACATGAATTAATCAAAACAAATGAAAAATGATGTGTTGTTTTTCACTTTTTTTTCCTCTAAAGCTGCATGTAGTTACAGCAACTTGTTAGTGGACCTTAGGGATCTGAATGTTGCATACCAGAGCTGTTTCATGTCAATTATTATGTTGAATGATGAAACTGCCTTGTATCATTTCATTTGTGCATATGAACAGCAGGTAAATGTTATAGTTTATGATTTCCAATTATAAATCATACAGGCTGAATTCTCAGTTCTCTTAATAAGGGCTGTAAAAGCAGTGAACTGTGAGGAGACTACTGTTTCTTGTGAAAAAGAGTTTGAAATTAGAGTTTATTGATGTAAGTTTTTTCCCCCACCTGTCTGTCATAGTTAGCTTTTAAGACCAAAACTGAAAACTAATTAGAGAAGGAATTGAATGGAAAGCAACTAAACCATCTAACTTCTGAGACTGTATTTAGCAATATAAACCGTAGACAGTTCCAGCACTGGTACATTCAGGTGATTTAGCCATATGAGGTTGGTTTTCTTTAGGACGTTTGAGGCAAAAGTGTGGAAGAACGTGGTAACGGTAGCAGGACTTTGAGTTAACAATCCAGCTTCTGGCATAGACCAAATTTAAATTTTACTTATGCCTGAAGAGCTTTTAAAGCTCATCACTCTTGAGTGTCACAGACATCAGGACATTGTTTTGTGTCATCACTCTGCAATTGTGTAAGTCATGAGTATCCATTGGGGCAGGGATTTGAGACCTGGAGCTCTGCCCTGCTGAATGGGTGCTTTAATCACTGAGCTGGTGAGTCAATCTCCTCTTCTGTTAACTGTCATCTCAGCCTGTCATATCCTTCAGCCTCAGAGTACCTTGTAGACTGTTGCTTACACACTTCTCATAGAGAGTAGCTTAAAACGCTTTGGAAAGAGGAAGACATTAAACACACAGTTGCTGTACTTGTTCAGTGACACACTGGATAAAAATATTTCTATGGCAGAATGTTTTTTTGTTTGTTTGTTTGTTTGTTTCAGTCCAGATTTCTATATGTTCGCCTTTTTCACCATGCAGATATTACTACATTTTTTGTTAATATTTGGCAAAAAAAGTCATCCTCCATTAATTATGAGGCTTATTAGACATAACCATCTATGTAGGAGCATGTAATTCAAATGCCTATCCAAAAATCCTGAGCTCAAATATAGTGAGAGGGAACACACTAATTTTAGCTTTCTGTGAAAATTAACTTCTCCTTTTTGACTGTATACAGAACATAACATTCCAATATGTGAAACTAAGTTTTATATCAGAAACAGACAATAGGAATTCCTTTCTTTGTGTGTGTCCTTTGGCACATAGGAGAGGGTGTTGATTTGACTCCTATTTTAGGATCCTACTTGAAATGCATTTGGGAAGATATCCTGCTTTGAGGACAGAAGATGACAGAAGACCTGTCCAAGCTAGACTAACATTGATGCGTAAGGGCTAAAATTCTTTACAGACAAAATAGACAAGCTTTTATGGTACCTATAAATAACAAGCAACATCAAAGGCACTGGATTCAGTTATTGAGGTGAAATTTTCAAATTCAGAACAAATTTGTATATTTGTAATCTAATTTTGCACTTGCTCCGCAGTGCAAGAAAAAATGGACATACTGAACTGAGTCCCCCAGATACCACCAAGGTGGTCAAGTGTTGGAACTCACAACACAGAAGCTGAAGGCAACTGATTTAGGTTAATCTGGAGAAGGTAGACTTAGTATTCTCTACAGTCACTAAAGGAAGGCTACAGAGGAGATGGATCCTCTTGCAGATGCACAGAGAAAGGACAAAAAGCCATGGTCACAAGTTAAAGGAAGGCAATTCTGATTAAATATTAAGAAAAAATATCACCAGCAGGTGATCAAATACAGGAAGAGGTGTCACAGAGATATTGTCCATTCTTGGAAATAAATACTCAAACCTCCTCTGGGGAAAGCCCAGCTATGTGATCTAAGTCATCTCTGCTTTGAGCGTGGGGACAGAGAGGAGGAAAGTCTGACTAGAGACCTCTGTCAGTTTATGATTCTTTTCTACAAGTTCATGATTTATGTTTCTCCCATGTTTTAAATTTGGGGGAGTGACTGGGAAGGAGGAACTTATTCTAGTCATGTGTTGGTCTGAGCACATAGGGTAATTTCTTCTAATGACAGAGTATCTTATTCTTGTCCATGCAATTTTGTATAGTAAGTGCTATGAGAATTGTCACTGAGTGGGTGTAAGTCATATCATATTGGGTTTCTTATGTGTATGCATCTCATACTAAGCTATTTTTAGAAGGTTTTTTAATCCTATTGACTGGGGATCAGCAAGGACCAATTTGAAGTTAGTTCTGTTGCCTCTGACAAGAGGAGAAAAAAAAGAATGATATTCAGCTCTTACTTTTACCTAGTTTTTCAGAGAGTTATAACATTCTGAGATGTACATTCACTGACTGCAAAAAAGTCACATACTAATGAGGTCCCAAGGTAGACCTACCAACAGAGGCATACAGTAGTAGAATACTGTGCTTCATTATTTCTTATACATATCTGTGGTGCATTATGCAGATTCAAAAAGAGTTGTGCAGATTTGTGAAGGAAGTGGAATAAGACTGATTATCTTCCCCTTTGAATAGCCTTTTGTTTACTTAATACTAGATGTGCAGAAGAGTTCAAAAGTCAAAATTGAATGGGAAAAATCTCTTGAAAGATGCAGTACCACTCAAAAAAAAAGTATAAGAAGTACTTAATAAAGTCCTGAAACTTGAAAGTTTTATCTGCTCACTGAATTTTTAACAGACTTGCTTAAAGCAGTGAAATTACATGTCATAAAATGCTTTTTTTAAAATAAAAGGCAGTTAGTAACACACTGTAAAGGTTCTGTCAGAGTTTTACAACTGCATAATTAATACCATCTGGTGTTTCAGAAGAGACTAATCTGACTTAGGATGAACTACAAAAAATCACAGGTCAGTATGAATAAAATGTATTTCTAGGTTACCAAAACTATAAATATAAGATACTGTACTGCTCAGCTCATTACGTGAAGGGTTAGGCATGTAATTATGTACTTGCTTGTTTAAAAATTTCTTTGTACATTGGACTATCAGAAATTGTTCTGAAAATGACACTCCTAATTTATTTTTAAGTATGATAATTGGGTTTTGATCCTTTTCCTTTTATCTGAATATAGTTTAACTCAGGGAGTATTTTTGTCCATCAGGTTTCCCTCTGTGTAAGTCTAGAGATATGCATTGTTATGCAGCATGCAGCTCCTCTTTTTTTAAGGCGTTTTTGTACTAGTAACTAGGAGTTAAGTACATGTTTACAGTGACTCTATTGACTGGATTCCACAGTTCTTGTGCAAAGACTAGCTGATTGCTCTGAAACTATGATTCAATTATTCCAGTTGCAGATGCAGTAACCTTTGTTAGTCTGTTGCTTAAATTCATAATTAGACTTCAAAACTCATGCAGTTTACTACCATGATTCTATGAATAACTGCCCTAATGTAATAGCAAGGAAAAATCTCAAGTGAATTAGGAAATGGCCTGTTTCATGTTCTGGTAATCTGTCGCAAATAGGCAGCTCTACCTTCACTCTCTGCTGGCACTAGTGACTTTCAGCTGATTGGATAAGAGCAATCTGAATAGTTACATACAACATGAGGACAAAATTTGGTGTTTTAGTCATATTAATATCTAATTGCACTAAATCACCAGTGTCAGAACTTGGGAAGCAGGGAAAGAAGTGAAGTTTTGGACCAACTTCAAAGCAACGTGCATATCACCTACCCCCTTTCAGAGAGTTTTCTAAAACTATCAGATCAGAAAGATCATGTTTTGGAGTCTATCTGTAAGGACCTAAATGACTGTTTACTTTCCAAAGAAAGCAGCACTCAGGACCACAGCAACTTTTAGGGAAGCCCGAAGTACTTTGTAATTTAACACTGTCCTATTCTAGCTAGTTCTGCCTTACCCATCATTAGACAGATTTACCAGTCATCTGCTTTTCATAATCTCAGTCCAGATTTTCAGTCAGGTATCCCACTACAAATTTGGCTTGCACAGTTTACAAAGTGCAAGGAGAATTGGTTCTTTTCAGAGTTACCTACAGGGCCCAGGGGACATGACTATTGCAATACAGGATTGATTCAGACAAATATAACAAGTCTAATTCCCTAGACGTGTCAAAGAGCTGGGAAGCAGAAAGCAGTAAACAGACCCAGGACTGTAACTAGGAACAGCAAAAGACAAGTGCCAGATTTTTTCTAGACATAGTGTTCATTTTTACTGTTCTTGTAATCAAATTTATGTTTGCTGGTTTTGGAAGAAAATATTGAATGCTCATATGCCACTGAAAAGATTACAATAGTTGGAGGGAAAGGTGCTGCCAAAAGAAATGTGTAAAATGCGAGCGTATATTCACAAAATTTTCCAAGGAAAGCATAATAATGCTGAGGGAAACTCTGCTTTCCAGTTACCCTGGTGCAAAAATAAGTAAGGTTTGATGCCACACTCATCATTGTTATATTATCAAAATGTCTGGAAGGCGGGATCAAATAGAAACAGTCCTTTTAAAACAGAAAAGAAATTGAGAGTAACAGAAATGAAAAGGACAGTGTTTCTTCTTAACCTATATTTATTGTTTATATTTTCCCTTTTCATTTTGTTTTTGTGTCTTATTTTTAACTGACCATATTTACTCATTTCTAAGTGGCTTCAAATATATTAATTTTTCTTAAAGCCTAACATTAGCATCAAGTTAATCTCTGATTTTGTATGCAGGCTTACCTTTTGGGATGGGATGGGAGTAAGATTAATTGACATTAGGGGGTCTATTGTCAGGTTTCAGATGAGATCTAATTAATTTCTACTCATGAAATTGTTATATTCTTTATAATAAACATGGGAAATATTACTGTATTTGCTGAAATATTAGTAGCATGTTTCAGGAGAAAAAAAATCTCTTAGATTTCAGCCAAGGAGCCAGTTCCTTGATATACAAAAATAGCTATTCTTGAGTGACCTAGCTAATGATGAACTCAAGGGAAAATTCTCCACCTCTCCAAACATAACTGCTAAACAAATATGTGCCTACAGGCTTCTCATCACACCTCCCTTGAAAATGGAACAAATGGTTATGTAGCTGAATAGAACTGCTTCATTGCTCTGCTGCTCTTATCCAAGATATTGCCTCTATCCTTGACCAGACACTGAAAATCTTTGAAAATCCTCAGGGACAAAAAGCAGCATTTTAATGGGTGACCTTCTTTACCTTTTATTGCACTTTTATTCTGTGTATATTATAAAGTAGGTTGCAACATATAAAGATAACAAGTACCATGTTTCCATTATGGACACCTACAAGAAATCTTGACATTTGGGCTGTTTCGTGTCAAGCAATGGTAAATATGATTTTGAACAATAAATTCCCTTGCAAGGCTAGGATGTCTAAACAACATTTGAGTAGCTGCTTCCATTGAATTACACTACCATTAATCATCTCCACTAATTCAATAAAAACACTGTCAATAAGATAAAACATTTTTTCTATTGAATTAATGAGGGTGGATGGTTACTAATAGGATATGATTGTATTAGGGGAATGTTTAAAGTAACTTGATAGATTAACAAGGAAACATTTAATAAAGATTTAATGTAATTTTTAAGTCTTTCCAAATCCTGTGAGAAAGGAATAGAAATATATATTATGAAGAAAATCACTGCATAAACCTGCTGAACGTCATTGCTTCGCTACTTGCCTTGATAGTTTCTTTAAGGGTATCAGTAGTTCATAACAGTCAAAGAACTCAAGGGAGCTCAAAGAACTCAAGTCTATCCTTGGTCAGATGGATAAACTAAGACATATGACTGTCCCTGTCCTGATATTTCCATTTTGTCATTTATAAAATGTGAAGAATTATACTGACACCCTTTGATCAGTGCTTTAAGATTTCCTGACAGACATACTGAATATGAGCCATAAACACTAAGGTTCTATCTTCTTGTGAGTAGATGTACTCTAACACCACCCCAAATAACAATTGTTTCTGTAGCCTCAGACAGCTCACTTATGGTCTTTCAGAAATTGCACTTAAACTTTCCACTGGTTTCAGGAACTAATGTAATATCTGAGTAGCAGCATCTCTACAATTCAGGCTTTCACCTTAAGCTGAGCCTTAAATTCACTTTCTTTAACTGTAAAGTAGCTGGAACAATACTTGTATCTGTCCAGGCTGACTTAAGAAGTAATGACTTAATGTCCAGAAATCAATTTCAGTATGAGAACGGCTTGAAAATAATACGACAAACTGTTTTTTAAAACGGAAAATGATAACTTCCTGAGAATGTTTGAACAGCATGAAGTAACACAGCTACTATAGCATGAAAAGCAGAGTAATATAGTTAATTGTCTGTGGAAGAGCTTTACCTTTCTTTTGTGCCTACACATGAATAGTCCCTACACATAGAATCAGTCAATCCAATGAAGAGGTTCTAGTAGTACAGCAATTCTAGCTGTAAAACACTGACCATGCGTTTAGCATCTGGCGTGTACTAATACCAGCCACGATGAAGCAAATAAGGTCTCTCCAGCATTACATCTTGAGAAAAATCCTGTTTCCTGCCAGTGATTCTCTTTTAGCTGAGCTTGATCTCAGTTTTGCTATATGTGGTGAAGGTCCTGGTTTAATGTGGCATGAAGTTTATAGTGGTTCTAAATTGAATTGCTTTAGTATTGGAAAGGGATTAAAACATATATAATTTTTCAATGAGTGACTTAAGTATTCTATCAGTCTTTGGCTTCAACTCGCCTATGGCACACAAAGCCATTGTAATGAAACATATCTAGAGAGCAGGCAATTTTCTTCAAATGAATATATCACTACATTAGATGAATAAATGTTCAAAAAAAAGAATAAATATTTTTAAATTTTTTTCACTTATTCTTAAAGGGTGGAAATGTTGAGATGAATATGTGCTAGTCCTTTCATGAAAAGTAAAAAAAAAATAAAACACAAGCCACAATCCCAAATTGTCTACATTACATGGACTGTATTAATGATTTTGCATTCCATGTCTCCAGTGGTGAATATTTATTTTAACAGATTTAGAGGGAAAGCAAAGATTTTTGGACACCAGAGGAAAGGTATAAAGTTTGCACAATACCACAGACCTGTTTTGGGGATTGATTTACTTTATTATTCCAGGTTTTCTTAGATCACACAAAGCAAGATTTATTGTACGAAATATCAAATCTGAACATTATTTTATCCTGATGAGAAGTAGGATGTTAAAAAAGTAAACAGCACTGATTGTAATGATATGTTATAGAGTGCTATTCTTATACAGATTTGTTTTTTTTTGTAAACTTAATATAATTCAAAATGCAAAAGGTGTAAGTCAATTAGGAAAATCCTACTGAATTGTATTGCCTGTATTGTATTAATATCCTGCAAAATGTTAATTGTTCTAGAAGATTAACAATGATGATTTACAGTTCTTTTCGAAGACTGCCTTTCTGCTCTCACAAACAGATGAGAAACAAAATCTCTTTTGATGGGATTTGATCGATCTTTATTAGCAACTAAAATTAAAAAATAAAAAAAAAGATAAGTGAACAGGGCATTAAAGAGGGAAAAAATGTAAATGTAGAAACAGAAAATGTAATATAATGCCTCTGCAGTAATCTGAATTCTGCTTTAAAATCAATAGTTTGATACAGTCAATAACTGCTATGGAACATACAGGTTTTTAAAATTCCTCCTCCTGCTAACAATTCTAAAAATAGCCAGAGAAGAATTATCATAGGAAGAAATGTCTTTCTTATCAATGCAATCTACCTTTTTTTGTGTTTTGTTTTATTCCTTAACATATAGGAATATATTAAAACCTTTTTCTCAATCTGAGGCATTTTTACACTCCCAATAGACTACATCATGGAATTATAGAATAGTTTAGTTTGGAAGGGACCTTTAAAGCTTACCTAGTCCAACTCCCCTGCAATGAGAAGGGACATCTTCAACTTCACATTTCCCAGAGCCTCAACAAACCTCATCTTGAATGTTTTCAGGAATGGGACATCTACCACCTTTCTGGAAAACCTGTGCCAGTGTTTCATCACCCTCAGTGTAAATCTAGTCTAAATCTCTAAATCTCCCCTCTTTTAATTTAAGAACATTAGCCTTGTCTTATTGCAACAGATACTGCTAAAAAGTTTGTCACGTGCATAAATTCTCCCAGGCATTATCCACATTGGTAAAGTCACCAGGGAACAATATACTTGAAAGTTAGTGTTAAATATTTGTTGTATTATACTAATACTCAATGCTTTGTGGTTTTATCAAGTGAATGTCAAGTAAAGAGTGATTTTAAAGCAATACATTTATCCTTGAATCTTCCATAAAAATAACAGTGTTAAACAATTCACGTGTGTGTATAAGCAAGGTATAAGTTTCACTCCAAATGCTTTGCAAATGATTCATTGGGGTCTTAGCAAAATACTTTCCTTGACAACACTGAAGTACGAGGATCTGCAAGATTTTTGTGAACTAATAATCAGCTCCCTCTCAACATGCTTAGCAAGACTCTGACGCTACTACTTCTCTTCTGGTGCTTGTTCACCACCCTACTACTTTTATCTTAATAGAATTTGCCAATTAAACCTGGACAGCTGCAAAATGTGTTCAAGGAAGGAATACCCACTGCAATCTTTCTTTCTAAAAATTAAATAATCAGGAGACCTCAGTAGAAAATGTGAAAAAAAGACCAGTGTTTAAATGCACATGTTCCTCTGTTTAGTACCACTTTGAGAGCTTTAAAGTGTGATAACACTTAAAGGCAGAATGAACCTGAGAGTGTTTTACAACACAACTGATATTTAATTAGCTTCAAATTTGTGCTAGAAAGGTGTATTTGTATACCCAGAACACTACTCTATCCAAGAATACGCATATTAGTATTTATATCGCAAATCGTCTCTCAGTTGTAGATATTATGGAGTGCAGTGTTTGAGGCAGGGGAAGCCAATCAACTGGAAAGGACTCTGGTGAGAACACAGTGCAAAAATATCACTCAAGAACAGCTTCTAAAGATGTTAAGATGACGCTATTGCTGCTGTTTGAAATATGGTTGTTAGGATTTTAACATTCATATTGTATGCTCACGTCAACATCTGTGTATAGCTCTGCTCAAACTGTTGATGACTTATGTATGTCTACTTTTGTGGCCGAGAGATGCAAACATCAGAACAGTAAGAGTATGTATTACCTGCCTGTCTCACAAATTTGCACAGTAACATCTTGAGAGGAACAAAAGGGCAGTTATAATCAATCAAACTTCCTCTTCCAAAAGACTTTTAGTATTTAAAAAAAAACCAACATAGAGACAGTAGAAAACCCTCTTCTTTGCACTCTAGTTTTTCAGATTATGTGAGTTGTCTTGCTTGGTTGATATTGGTATTGGGAAAAATAGCTGTAAACTACATCCTTGACTTGTATCACTGAGACTGGAATTTAAAGCAGCTTCATAGTTAGTTTACAAAAGGATTCAGGCATCCTCTCATGCCTGAGGATAGATTACACTAATGTAATCCCCATGCAAACAGTTGGTTTGTACTGCGTGAATCTGATTCAGTAAAATGGAGATCTCTGGTAGGATCTCTACACTACTCTGTTCTAGAATCCCTATATTCAATATTTGATGTGTGGAACTTAATTCTGGAACGTCATTAGGGCAGTTAACATTTCTACAAAGATGAACATAGCTGCAGGCAATAATTGAATGTTAGCCCAGAATTAAACATGAATGTATTCTTTCCATGAATATTTTGATCCTCCCACAAACTAAGTGATTTGGGTGATTTTGCACCATTAACTGTGTCAGCTGGTGTCATATTTCTGAGAGTGTGGCAAGACTGGACAGTAGAAAAAAAAAGATTTTTCTTTTCTCCTTATAAAATGATCTACTTTACTTTAGAGTCTAGAAATTAATGGGCTTCAAGAAATATGTTGTAACCTAAAGAAAATTAATATTAATTTGGATCAAAATAATAAATGGAAGCATTTTTTCTCTATCCACTGTAAGAACAGTCCTTAGATTTAACTGGGGGGAAGTAGGGGAAAGGGCTTGTCCTGTACAAAATTATTCCTCTAGAATAAACACTGCCTACTTTCAGCTGAGTGACAGACTTTGCTTTTCATGTTAAATAACCTAGGAATATTTATTACCTCAAGCAAGGAGTTAATATATGATCTGAATTATAAAATGCTCTTAGATAAAACCTGTCAAGCTCTCAATAAATGGATGCAACTCCCAATGTCTCTGATTAGCAAAGTAAATATAATTAAAATGACTATAGGCCCTACCTTTAATTATCTATTCATGAAAATTCCTTTACATCTTCCAACAACACTTTTCAAATAACTTAGCATATTTATTGAGTTCCTCTGCCTATGTATATATAAAAAAAACAACAACAAAAAACCAGAATAGCCATAAAAGCATTGACTTCTTAAAAAGTAAACTATTTTCATCTGACTTACACTATACTGAATTCAAGGCTCAATAAAAATATATACAGGCAGAATTCAATAAAGATCCTGCTAGAGCTGTAAGTGGGGAAACGGTGGAGACTAATGTGGTGTATTGCTGGAGAAGTTACTCACCTGTTTCATTTGTCCCCAAAATTAACCAACAGATTTTTGGTCTTTGCTTATAATAGCAATGGATAACAAACAAAGAAACCTTATACAATTACTACCACAACAAAATAAAGCTTCTAATTATGAACCAATGCAATATGATTAAGTAGGTAGGGTTTGGAGCACTTTGTAGGAGAAGGGAGATGGCCGATTCTTTTTGAAGAGCTGATAAAAAACCCTACTATGTTTCACAAACGGCCTTTTCAGAAGAAATATCCCATTCAGCACTTTCAATTGACCAGAGCTGTGTCTTAGGATCAGTATCTAGCTTCTGGAGAATCACTCCCCATCTCTCTGTGACTGAATTACTCGGGGCTCTTGGTTTGACAAAACTATTTGCATGGTCTCAGTTAATGTCCCTGGCCCCCAGCCCTCCCCAGAATGATTAATTTCTGTGGATGCATCTATATAGTTGTACACACTGGATTTCAGACATGAACATTAAAGAAATTCCCTGTGATAAGCAAAGCACAGAGATTTTGAAATTCATATACTATGTAAGTGTCAAATAATGTTAACCGTATTATTAGATGGACAGGACAGAATACCAGAAACAATATCTTTTGCAAAATGAGTTAAAAGAACAGAAGCTATAAACACTGGGCTACCTGGCATTGCTCTTCCTGTCTGCCTTGCATGTGCATCTGCCTGCCTCATCAGCTTTCCTGCTCCCTGAACAGAAAGATAAAAATATCAAACTTTCTCTGCATGTCCTCCAAGGAGAGGTATATTTTCTCAGGAAAAAGGTTCCTACCAGCATTCTCTTTACCATACTCGAGACCTCTTCTGAATTTAACCTTGGGGGTGGGACACACTTAAGGTTTTTTTGAAGCCAATATGAAAGATGCTTATGTTGTTCTGTTCTTCAGTCTTCTGTGTGATAGTGCCCTTAATAGTTCCCACAGACTGGAAAAAGGGGAACATAACTCCAGTATTCAAAAAAGGAAACAAAGACCCAGGGAACTACAGGCCAGTCAGTCTCACCTCTGTGCCTGGCAAGATCATGGAGCAGATCCTCCTGAAATCTTTGCTAAGGCCCATGGAAAACAAGGCAGTGATTAGAGACAGCCAGCATGGCTTCACCAAGGGCAAATCGTGCCTAACAAATTTGGTGGCCTTTTACGATGCTGCCACACATTTGGTAGACAAGGACAGAGCAACTGATGTCATCTACCTAGACTTATGCAAAACATTTGACCATGTCCTGCACGACATCCTGGTCTCAAAATTGGAAAGTCATGGATTCGATGGATGGACCACTCAGTGGATAAGGAACTGTCTGGATGGCCACACTCAAAGGGTTGCAGTCAACGGCTCAACGTCCAAGTGGCGGCCAGTAATGAGTGGTGTTCCTCAGGCGTTGGTACTGGGACCAGTGCTAATTAACATCTTCGTTGGTGACACAGACAGTGGGGTAGAGTGCAAGTTTACAGATTACACCAAGCTCAGTGGTTCAGTTGATACGCTGTAGGGAAGGGATGCCATTCAGAGGGACCTGGACAGGCTGGAGAGGTAGGCCCGTGCAAATTGCATGAGGTTCAACTGAGCCAAGTGCAGGGTCCTGCACCTGAGATGTCGCAATTCCAGACACAAATACAGGTTGGCCGGAGAATGGCTGGAAAGCAGTCCTGAGGAGAAGGACTTGGGAGTGCTTGTGGATGAGAAGCTCAACATGAGGGGGCAGTGCGCACTGGCGGCCCAGAGAGCCAACCGTGTCCTGGGCTGCATTAAGAGAGGTGAGGCCAGCAGGTCTCAGGAGGTGATTCTACCCCTCTACTCTGCACTCGTGAGACCCTACCTGGAGTACTGTATCCAGCTTTGGAGTCCTCAGCACAGGAAGGACATGGACCTGTTGGAACGAGTCCAGCAGAGGGCCACAAGGATGATCAGAGGGATGGAGCCACCTCTCCTATGAGGACAGGCTGAGAGAGCTGGGGTTGTTCAGCCTGGAGAAGAAAAGGCTCCAGGGAGACCTTTTAACAGCCTATCAATATCTGAAGGGAGCCTACAGGAGAGCCAGAGAGGGACTGTATACAAGGAAGTGTAGAGACAGGACAAGGGGTAATGGTTTTAAATTGGAAGAGGGGAGAATGAGATTAGACACCAGAAAGAAATTCTTTACAGTGAGGGTGGTGAGGCACTGGAGCAGATTGCCCAGGGAAGTTGTGGATGCCCCATCCCTGGAGGTGTTTAAGGCCAGGATGGATGGGGCTTTGAGCAACCTGCTCTAGTGGGAGGTGTCCATGCCCATGGCAGGGGGGTTGGAACTCAATGATCTTTAAGGTCCCTTCCAACTCAAAATGATTCTATGATTCTAAATGTTTTCTTCACAGTATGCATAGCAGGTTGCCTTTGACCAGATATATGTTTGATAGGGCTCAGAGGGAAATTCCCATGTTCGGCACCTAAAACCAATTTAGTTGTCAATCAGGGAATAAAATTCTTCAGTGCCTGATGGCATTTTCCAGACTACGCCTGGAATCATCTATATTTGTAAATGTTGAACAGTTAGGACAGTTGGTGGAGCAAAAATGTTAGCATTCTTATATATCTTCCAAACAAGAGATGAACAAGAGCCCATCCTTAAGGCACTCACAATTGAGTTGGCCCCACAAATTGTAATGGGTCAATACCCACATTTTATGCAATGCCTTAATATTTCAGTGCACACTCAAGATATTAGAGAGCTCTGATGAATCTCTCACTCTTCTCCAGATTTTAAGCTGATGTAGATTTCCAGTATGTGAGAGGTGTACGGTAAACAGTGAATACCATGGTACATACATGTTTTGATGGGGGAGCAGTATCTCATATCTCATTGGACTTTAGGTCCTCAACAGTAAAATAGGGAAGCAGAATATTGTTAACTTATGAGAGCCTGCTGAGGTTACATAACCTAAGCCTTTGAGGTGTGCATATGTTCAGACAATGCTAATATGATCCACCTAGAAAACCTAACCTATTGGATTGAATATTTCCATGATTGATAGATAAGCCTGTAATGCCTTTGTTTTCAGCCATATTTTTGCATTTAGAAGAAAAACTACTTATGTGGAGATAGATCAATGGCATTCTTAGTATTATGTTCCTGAACTTTGAGGCACTTGCAAAAACATGTATATTTCAGCTATGTTACTTGCATTTTCTTTGGTTTATGTTGTTCAATTAAATACTATCTAAAAAAGGCACTTCCAGGAATTTCATTAAGGTATTGGGAAGCCCAGTGTACTGGAGCTGAACTTTATTCCCAGAACTATCAGCAATCTGTCAGTGGCAAGGTTTCCTGGAATGATATCAAAACCCCTGCCTATAATGGCCAAGGGAATGGTGTTAGTCTCTCTACAGCAAATTGTATTTAAGAGGAGTTCACTTGGAAAGTGACAACAGTTGTTTAGAAACCCCACAGGCATAGGTACATTACTAAAACCTTAGACAGCTAGACAGATCCCAAAGGTCATAACTGCTGAATACTAAAGCTTTCTGCTACATCTACAAATCTACATGGTGGTGGAACTTGAGTACAGGAAAGGGTGAACTGAGAGTAAAGGTAAGGCTGCATCTCTCCTTGCTGCTGATTGAGAAAAAAATGAAATATATATTTTTCCAAATATTTGTTAGCCATGAATTTATGGTAAATAGAGCGAGTAAGAAACTAAAATTTTTGTGTTTGTATCCTCTTTTATTGCAAATTGGAATTAACAGTTCATTCTTAAGTCTTTTTTTATGAATGAATTTTGCAACAAAAAATATAGTGTTGAGAAACATGAGAGATTTGATCCTGAAGAATTGAAAAATATGCTCAGATAAAAAATGAATATGAAATAATAAATGTGAAACAAAATATTTTGACATCAGTGAAAGGAAATATTTTTACACTAGTAATATGAACGAGAAAGTCTAAAGGCTTCCCTTTGACACTGATTTTGTGATCAATGTAACACATTCCTGCAAAATATTTTGATTACAAGAAAGCAGCATTTTCTGCAGGAAATTTTTCTCTTTTTTTATCCATCTTTAGCTCAAAAAAACCAAAAAATTTCTGGAATTAATAATGAAAACTACTGTCTTTATCTAATTAGTTCCTGGAAATAATACTTTCTATATATGTTCAGAGTCTTAATCAGAGTCAACATTGAGAATGCTAGGGAAGATTCTTTGCAAAGCAATAAGCAAGAATATGCAAGGGGATGACAATGAAAGGCAAAAAGTAGATCTACATTCCAGTAACTTTAGAGAGGTTAATTTTACAGTCTCAACCTTTTGACATATTTGCTCTATGTGGCAATAAGGTGTCAAAGGAGGGAGTTTCATCCAAGTGATATTCTTGACCATTATCAATAGATTGAAATTTCTATACTGAAGATCTCAATGTCTCTCCACACTGTCTAGTCTACTCAGAACATTCTTTAATTAGCACATTGTGGTTATTATAACATAATAAAGACTAAAATAAAAGTCATAATTTTCATTTTTCTCCTTTATGTTATAGTGTATGATTATTTTCTGGGATATTTTGTCTCTAAAAATTTAAATTTATGCCAAGTAGAACAGTCTGAAGGATAAGAGATCTGTCACCTCTGTGATTGCCTTTGTTTTGCATAACATAATTAAAAACATGCATGACAAAATAAGGATGATGAGCAATGGGTCAACTTATTGTACTAGTTACATTTATTTTCATTCTTTTACAACATAAATTCATTTTTGGTCGTAGACTCTTTATACTTTTTTTAACTGCTGAGATGACTCTCATATAGCGGTATATAATCATGCAAAATAAACACAATCTGTGCACTGGTTTGTTTTCTTCATTTTTTTCCCTTACAATTTCTAAAAGAAGTGACATTTTTACTGTTAAGTTATACCCTGAGATTCCCAGGTTTCTATGGCTGGTGGCAGTCTGTAGGAGTGAAATATTACCCACATTAGAGGAAGATCAAGTTAAGAATTACTTCAGATAAGCATACCTGAGTCCACGGGGCCAGATAAGATGAATCCAAGAGTGCTGAGGGGGTTTATACCGTAGTGATCCTGCTTTTTATCATTTTCAAAAATTTGTGATGAGTAGTATAGGTTCCTTATAGGTACAAAAAGCTTATCCTGAATGAAGGAAATGGTAATGACTAGTCTATTCTCAATCTCTAGGAATGTTAGGAAGCATATCTCCCTAGAAGCTGTGGCCAAGAACATGACAGACCAGATAACTGGTAACAGCCAGCAAGGGTAAGTCATACCTGACTAGTCTGATTGCCCTCTATGAGGAGGTGACTAGATCTACAGATGAGGGGATAACAGTGGATATGATTTACTTTGAATTTAGCAAGATTTTTGGTACAGTCTCCCAAAGTACCCGTGCAGCCAAATTGGAGAGACATGGTTGGATAACCGCTCTATATCATCACAGAGTCATAGAATCACTAAGTTTAGAAGGGACCTCTTGAGATCATCTAGTCCAACCTCTTTGCCTCAAGCAAGAACAGCTAAAGCAGGTTGCCCAGGATACTGTCCTGTTGTTTTTTAACATCTCCATGGTTTCCACGTGGAGACAACTTCTTTGGTCAACCTGTTCCAGTGTTCAACCATTCTCATGGTGAAAAAGTGCTTTATTCAGATCAAATAATCATCCAGGTCATTAATGAAACTGTTGAATAATTTGGACCCACTATTGGGCCCCACGTTAACACCAATTGTTACTGGCCTCCAACTAGTCTTTGTGCCACTGATCATGATCTTTGGCTCTGGCCATTTTCCTATATTTCAACCCACCTTGCTATCTGATCATCCAGCCCATACATCAACAACTTGTCTATGAGGATTTTATGGCAAAGCCTTACTGAATTCCAGGTAGAAAATATCCACTGCAGTCCCCCCGCCTACCAAGCAAGTCATTTAATCATAGAAGTCGGTTAAGCATGACTTCCTGTTGGTAAATCCATGCTGTTTATTACTGATGATTTTCTTGTCTTTTGTGTGCCTGGAAATGATTTCCAGAATCAGCTGCTCCATAATCTTCCCAGGAATTGAGGTGAAGCTGATTTGCCTGGGTCCTCCTTCTTTCCCTTCTTAAAGATAGGAGTGATATTTGCTTTCCCTTAGTTTTTGGTTGCTTCTTCTAGCCACCACGATCGATCACAGATTTTAGAGTGGCCTTATAATGACATCATCCAGCAACTTCAGGACTCATAGGTGCCTCCCCTCAAGGCCCATGGACTCACGCACATCCAGTTTGCCTAAGTTCTCCTTGATCCTTTACCAGAATTATCTTCTGCCAAAGGTATGTTTTCCTTGCTCCAGACTTTTCCCCTGGTCCCTGGGACCTGGGATCCCTGAAGGCTGGTCATCACCACAGATTAGGATGCCTTTGACCTTCACATTCCCACTGAGCCCCTTGTTGTTGGTGAGTATGAGGTCCAGCAGAGCATTTCTTCTTGTTGGCTCTTCTGTCACTTAGAGAAGGAAGTTGTCAACGATGCCTTCCAAGAACCTCCTGGATTGCTTATGTTTTGCTATGTTATCTCTCCAGTAGATGTTGGAGTAGTTGAACTACCCCATGAGGACCAGGACGTGTGAATGTAAGACTTCTCCTATTTTTATGTAGAAAGGCTCATGCACTTGCTCTTCTTGGTCAGGTGGCCTGTAGCAGACATATTGTCACTTTTATCTAGCTTCTTTTTAATCCTTATCCATATGCTCTCAGTTGGCTCATTTCCATCCCCAGACAAAGGAACCGATTCTATGAGTCTACACTTCTAAATATTGTAGTACACAAAATGTTCCTTTTCAACTTTGAGCTATGCAACTATTTCTCTCATGCTGATGTGTGATGAGAAACTTGTTTCCATTTTCTTTCTGTTCTACATGCTTTTTTTTTTTTCTTAAGTCCCTCTTGCTTCTGGAGTTAATACAGTTGATTCTTTCTTGTCATCTGGCTTCATCTCAGAACTTAACTATTGCAAATGATTCCTTGATGCTGTTATAACCTACTAGACAATGGAAGGCAGAACTGCAGACATGCAGGGCCTCAGGTAGGTCACCTGCATATGCGTGTATCCATATGTTTGACCATCACATGCAGCCCACTAGAGCCTGGGAAATAGATAGTCTTCTACTATTTATATTCTTTTGATAGTGATGATTAGTTCCTATATGTACCCTGGGATTCTTCTGTACATTCAGAATGCAGAAAAGTTTCAGGTAAAATATTCATAAAGTAAAGGGAAGCTGCCACGTAAATATTCTGGAATTCTTAGTCTCCCTCAGAGTGGTTTAAAGTAAGAACTTCAGTCCTGGGTAGTTACATTTAAATGAAAAAATACCCTGTCTGGTTGCTTGAAATGCATATATATTGGTTCATTCCAGTTTAATCCTGTGTTGTTAGACTTTTGTTGGGAGATAACAATTGTTTAAATGCTCTCATGTTTAGATTGATGAACTGGCAAAGCGAATGCTCCAAATGGGCAATCTGTCTGGTAACACAGCAGCGATATTATCTGAATCCATGAAAATTTTTTATTACAGTTCCAGTCAGACATCTTTCTGTTTCTGTTCTCAAGTGGGAGGCAACTTAATACAGAATAATTGAGCTACAGAACATATATTTTTTTCAGGTTGCTAACACTTAAATAACAATCGTGCTCAAAATAGACCATTTTGTTTCAATAACAAAGAATCTCATCACATGGTAGAATGAATCATGTCTCTGAGTCTGTATATGTAGTATATATATATATTAAATCCAGAGCCAGGAGTCAACTATATTAGAGGGAGAGAGTAGGAGAAGAAAAATGGGGAAAATATAAAATAATTATTAGAAATATAAAAAATAAGTAGTGACATGACAAATAATTTAAATTCCTTCAGTCCCAAAGGTTAAGACATTGCTGCTACACTGATGCTACTGTGCCACATTTTTAAGTCCGTTAAATATTCAGCAGTCTTTTACTGCTCACCCTCTTGGATTGTGCCACAAGTTGCTAAACTTCTATCTTCCTTACACAAAGAATTACCTTTATTTTCAGAAAACAGGGTTCACACAGAATGTTCAATATTGTAGTGTTTTCTACCTGTGACAATCTTCTCAAGTATCTCTTGTGAGCAGTACAATGTGCTTGACCATTTGGGTTTAACATTTGTTATGAGCTGCAAGGGGACACGTATGGCAGGAATTAGCAGCAATTGATTTCCCTGAGCCTGCAGTAGATAGACTCTACTCCTGACAGCATCCAATAGTATGCACTGCTTTTAGCTTGTACTTTTTCCGAAGTGGAATTTTTTTAAAGAACACCTTTGAGTTTGAGTAGAGTCTGAGAATAAAGGTTCTTATTCAGCATAGTATTTAACTAACTGCTGAAATTTAGGCACGTATTTGAGAACTGTGCTAAAGCAAAGTGTGTTATTTTAATTTCATTTCATTAAAGTTGTAGTACTGTAAAAGAGGAATAAAGCAGCAACAAATTAAGCTCTAAATGACAAACACATGCCTCTGGAATAGGAAAAGAGAAAATATGTGGGTTTTTAATGATTGCAAGTAACTGGCAATATGATTTTAATATTATTACAAGTAATCTAATGCTTTCCAAATTGTGGTATAATAGATGATCATCACACAATTAATCTAAAATATTCCAGGTCCTTCATTATTGCTATTAATTTAGACAATGTCAGTCCTTAATGGAATGTGTAAGAAACTTACTTTATTTGACCTTCATTAGATTTGACAAAGGTGTATCAGTCATGGGGTACAAAAAGCATGACATGTATTCCAGGTTTCATCATAATTCTACAAGGCTTTCTGAAAGTTTTAACAAAATGTCTGCAATTGCACTTGCTAAGTATCGTGATAACATAGCTTATGATGGATTGTACAATGTTGTTCTATCTATTCCTCATATTAAATTCATGAGATAAGGCTGGACATGAATCTGTTCATAAATGCTTAAGAATATCATTGTACTTGGACTTTATGATATGAAATCTTGAGGTTATAGAGGCCTATATAATACAGATTCTGGACCTTGTCTAGTGTATTGACTGATTTGCTGGAAGTCAATTAGTATCATCACTATTTCTATTTCTATTGCTATTTCTGGTTTATTAATGATGGTATATTATAAACAAATAGTGTATTTTTTTAATTTTCCAACTATTAATTTATTTTTTTATCGCTTGTGTTATAGAGTCATGGAATTGTTTAGGTTGGAAGGGACCTTTAGGATAATCTAGTCCAACCATCAACCTAACTCTGATAAAAAAAAAACATCTCTAAGCACTATGTCTGTCCATCTTTTAAATACCTCCAGGGATGGTGCCTCGACCACTTCCCTGGGCAGTCCATTCCAATGCTTAAGAACCCTTTCATTGTAAATATTTTTCCTAACATCCAATCTGAACCTCCTCTGGCACAACTTGAGGCCATTTCCTCTTGTCCTATCACCTGTGATGTGGTAGAAGAGGCCGACCCCTGCCTCTCTACACCCTCCTTTCATGTAGTTGTAGAGAGCAATACGGTCTCCCCTCAGCCTCTTTTTCTCTAGGCTATGTTATAAAGGTTCTCTAGATTATAAAGCATTTCTGATGAGAAGTTCATATTCATTCATCTATTTCTTTCTCATTATCATTAGCAGTTATCATACACCTCTGATGCAATTATATTTAAAATATGCTTGGATCCTTCAAAGCATAAAGTTAACACTGAACATTAAAGTTGGCTTCGACTCATGTCTGGCCTGAAGGGTGTAAAATCGGAAAAGATAGAGACACAAAAAGGGGAGATGATGATAGGAAAGGGATAAAATTAAAAAAAACATAGAAAGAGATCAAAATAACAGGAGATACCAGTAGGCAAATGCTTTCTTGGTATTCATAGCCTCTTTCTCCATTAACTAAATAAAATCTATTCTTTTAATATATGAAAGATAGATGAACAGTGGTTTCAAAATCAAATATAAATTGTAGAATCATTATAGGGATGTTTGAGATCTGGGGTGTTTTTGAAAATTTGGGGAAAAACCACTAAATTTTCCTGATCTTACAGAAAACATGTTTTCTGTTACTTCAGTGACTTACTGAAGTGGGTAGTTTGTCTAGCTTTTCTTGAGCTTTATGAAATAAAAAAGCATTTAAGATCAGATCTTAGGTAGTCTTTTGAGTCATCAAATGAGCTTCATGTGCAGAAGAAAGTTTGAGGAGCATCAGGGATACCCGAGAAGATACCAAAACTGGAAACAGAGGGAAAAGAAAAAGTGAAAAATACAATGTAAAGAAAGGGTAGATAATAAGAAACTTCATCTCTGTGCCCCAAAGTGAATGCAAATGGAAAGGTATAACGAACATGATGTGCCCAGATCAAGGGTTGGGACAGTAGTTATAGTACTCAGCAACTCCATTACATTTGAGCTGGTGAGTATTGGGAAGATTAGTGTCAAGGATATTTTGCTAAGTATGAGAGAAGATAAATGAAACTTCTGTTGTCAAGGAGAAAAAGTTCAGTCTTAAAAATACTGTGAAATGAAAAGCAAAAAGACTAGTTTTTTAAATACACGCCATTTACAAGAACTGAAAATGTTTTCCAAGATTGCAGGTCAGTTTTTTCTGAATCTTAAGGTTCAATTCTATTGGAAAAATAAGGCCTTAGACTGTATCTGTGTATAAAATGGTAGAGATATTTCTTAGTTTTTCATAGCAAACACTGAAAACACCTATAAGACAGACTTTTATATATGAATGAACCAACCTAATTAATATGGTCAATGGAGCCTTACCAAAGCTGACTTTTAACATATATTTGATGAATCATAAACCACAAAACCCCCTATTTCCTCCACCAACTACAAAGAGAAAAAAGAGTAGCAATTTGGAATGACTAAGGGATTCATGGATTCAGAGTAGATTTTGAAATTAATCATGCATTTCAGTAAATGCTTAAATTAATCAAAGTATGAGATAAAGACTTTAAAGTGGTTCTTAAAATCATGGGAAAACTAAAATAATTCAATTATAAGGCATATTTTTTTTATATATTTTAAAATCTCTTTGGTAAATGAAAAATGTTAAATCTAGTGAAGAAAGGCAAGACTACAGAATTTTAAAAGTTCCTAAAATTATGATTTTCTAAATTAAAGACAAAATCTCTACAAATGCCACAGTACCCTAACTCTTCTTCCTGCAACAAAAATATTTACTTTTATTATTCCTGTAGTGTTTTAATAACATTGCATGGCTTTAAGAAACAGATACCTCACTATTTAGTATGCTTAACATGACAAGCTTTTGGTTATATGCTACACTTTCTGTGTCACTACATTCTTTAATTTAGCATAGATGTAAAAAGGACCAAATGTATCAGAAGAATATTTTTGGCATCAGATTTTCAGAAACAAATTCTCTTGCATTGCAGTCATATAACATAACTGAGTATCCCTCTGCTTAGCTATGATCAAATCACAGCTCCCAGAAAAAGAATCATAGCATTAGAAAGCCATAATATTTCAGTGAGCACTTGAAAATGACGACACAAGAAATATATTTGCATCCCTTACAGAATAACCATGCTTGAATGGAGAGATATGTTAAAGGCTGATTTTGAAACACTAAGGCATGGTTTAGGGTATGGTTATCCATTGTCTCCCCATTGACTCTACAAGAACCTGTACAGTTAAATAGAGGTAAGTAGATAGATATAGCAAGTGGGTAATGAGTAAGTAGTAAAAGTTGAGATTAATATGTCCTGAAATAGTAAGATTAAGAGGTAGGATCATTAAAAAAATAAATAATCCCAAATGACTACAACTATCATTAGATATCAGTTTCTGATTGTTGCCTCCACATGACTTAGACTATGTACCTGTATTTCTAAAATATCTTGTTCTTATGCTTTCTCAAGCATAAGCTGGTTAGAATTAGAAATGCATGATATCCAAAATATTCAGTAATTACAAGTGGATTCCAGCCAGAGTACTGTCTGTAGGAAGCTGCACAGTCTTCTGAAATCATGTGGTTTTTTGCACCCTGTGGGAGGTTCAGTTAGGAATCATCACAGGCCAATAGGAAAAAAATCAGAATGAAATGTTCTGTAAAAAAAAAAAGTTCATATTTCCTTTTTTGAAATGCAGGCAACAGCTTTACTCTATACCTATTTGCTGAACAGATATAAAATAAACCAAAGGAAATATCACGTTAGCTTGGCAACAAAACTTTTTGCTAATTTGAGACAACATATTTTTGTCTGAAATTCACTTGAACAACTAATTAGGACCTACGTCTTGCCCTGTGATCACTGCAATCAAAGGAGAGTTAGAGCATGTCATTTACTGGGCCAGTGAAAGCTGACTGCCTGGATCAAGTTGACTCATTTTGTGAGACTCACTACCTCAATGAAATGGAGATGTAACCTGAGTCCTTCTTAGAAAAAGATCTATTCATGAGAGCATTCTTTTTCCTTCCATTACAGAAAACCAGGCTCATTTCAGTCTTCAATGAGCTCTTTATCCAAATGCTATTCCATTCACAGGAGTGAGGCTGACTTAAGTGGAAAAGATGAGAGAGACAGAAAACTTATTTCAAATGTCCTGATACTTGCCTTTTTGCTTTCACTATCTACAATGAATGCTCATGACACTATTGAGACCCACAGCTGGATTCTATCCTGCAGCCCATCTCCCTTTTGAAATCCAGATTGCAAGGATTTTCTCCCATCTCAAATCTCCAACAAATTATGTGTTCTAAAGCTTAGAGATACATACTGAAAAATTTCACAGAAAAGATAGTGTATGGCGGCTCATGGTTCCATGCAAAACATGTCTGCATTCTCTGACCTATAGAATTACAGAGCATTGGCCTTTCTTCCAGTGCCAACAGTGCAAATAAGGAACTGACTTACTAAGTCATCAAACATGGGAAGAACTGATGTGACAGCAAAATCATGTCCTTTATCAGTTTATAGCTCCTTCACAAAAGAAAAAGTATTTTCAGTTTTAATCTAAACTCATTAATATCCCTGGATTTTGGGTCTTGCAGATTTTATTAATAATTAGTGATCTTCTAATGGGACACACCTCTTGTATTGTATACATGAAAAAACTGCTGTTGTGAGCCCTGATTATCTTTCACTCCCCTCTCATCAACTTAATGTTATTTGCTGGCATCACTTGTACTGGGACTATTGTTCTCAAAATATCATGTCCTTTTCCACCTTGTGTGTTATTTTCCTATTTATGAAGATATTTTTTTTTCTATCAAATCTTTCCTATTACATTGTTCAAGTTCTGTAAAGGCCCAATTCTGTCTCTGCTGTTGAGCACCTTCACTTGTAGCTGAGATTAACAAAGACTCAACAACTTCAGCAAAAGCTCTGTGCTTTGCAGGATTGATCCTTTTGTTGTTTTCTTTCATCTTCCTCCTACCATTTCATTGCTACTAGCGAGCAGAGAAGGGTCAACACCTCCTCCAGCTCTTTTTCACTACTACCTCATTTGGACAGGATACAAAGAGAGAAAAATATCTGAATAATGTAATGCTCTCCTATTGCATATAACCCATCACTTCCATGCTTATAGGTTCTAGTGTAAAGAGTATCTAACAACTGCATTCAACCATTTTGCAATATCATATAAGCTAATGGAGACCTGTTAAAAGTATTAAGAAATTATGCAGAAAATGGCATTAGTCTGATTTGTGATGAGAGCTGAGAGGGACCATATATTTTTGAAAGACCCTGTAACAACTTTGTTCATGGCATTTTGAGATCACAGGCATGTACTTGCATGCCCACTTATTTCTGAGAGATGGAACAAAATGCCTTTACACAAAATTTTGGAAAAGTCACATTTCAGCAAAGAGTTTTGATTCTAAATTTGGTGGGTTTTTTTTCTGTTTGGTGTTATTTTTTTTTTTTTTTCAAAATAAATGGGCTCATAAAACATTATTTTTGAGGGGGGGGAAAAATCCCTCAACCCTGAAAATCCCAAAGCAATCTGAAATATGATTAAAGACTAATAACTTCTGTTACCATGTGTAAGACTTGATTTCATGTCTTTCATATTTAATATTCAATATAACTCATCTTTTATTTAGGAAATCATGATCATGCCCCTGATTTGTTTCATTTCTCTATAGAAAAATTTGTCTTTGGTTTATAAAGAATGCGTGCCCCACAGAGGCAATAAAAATGTTAATTATATTGTTGTGTGCACAAAAGAGGGAATATTTTATGTTTTCACCAAGTTTCCAAAATGTTCTCAGCAGCTTTATAGAATCATAGAATCATTTAGGTTGGAAAAGACCTTTAAAATCATCAAGTCCAACTCTAAACCTAGCACTACTAACCATGTCATTAAATGCCACATCCACATGCCTTTTAAATACTTCCAGGGTTGGTGACTCAACCACTTCCCTGGACAGCCTGTTCCAATGCCCTTTCAGTGTAAAAACTTTTCCTAAAATCTGATCTATACATCCATATGAAATGCCTGGTGTTGTACAGTGTGATGGAAATTTTCCACATGAGGGAGTACTAAAGGGAAGATAAGTGTTTTAGTAATCCTTGTTCTGGAAGGTAGATTTGAGGAAGTGAGGTGTCCCAGTACTAAACACATATACCATTTTGAAACTGGATCAACTGCTTACTAATCAAGACTCTTTCAAATAGGGGGTGCCAGGCTTATGCCATATACCCACACACATCACTTTATTGTTGTATGCATTGTGCTGTTAAACTAATGAATCTGTTTTTAAGTAGAAGAGTGTCAGTGCCAATGCCTTAGTACATGTTTGAATTGCTTACTAATGTCTTACAAAGGTAAAAAAGAATCCAAGGTTACTTGGTACTTCTACAGTCTCTTTATTAGATGTTCAAATGCTTGTGTTTGCTCTTATTGGAGAAGTACTTCTTTATGTGCAGTAGCTCAAGCTAAAGGAGTAGATTCCCAGTGTCAACTGTTTTTCTTTGCTGTCTTAACTACTTTCATGTAGCTAGGCAGCTGAGAGATACAGAAAATCTATTTTAAAATCTACAGTGATTGCATAGTTACATATTTGCACAATGTTCTGCTGCTCTGCATATTTATCTTTGACCTTCATAAGTTACCAAGTACATAATTCTCCATCTTACTTAAAATGAAGCATCCAAGAGATGACAAGAAGGTTCCATTAAATAGAAGTTACATGTATGACCTAGCTAGAGTGTCAGTGAGGGACATTAGGGTCTTTCTTTGTGGAAATGTCCTCATTTCTGATTTGTTTCAGTTCATATTAATCTGAAAATTGTAAAGGTGAAGTCTTGCTGCTTATGGTCAAAGCATAGTACAAGGCCATAAATATACCAGTGAATTAAATCTTTCAAAAAGTCCCCCTCAGCTTTTCATGATATTTTTTTAGAGAATGTGGCTATTCATATTTATTTTTAAATTTCTGTAGGATGGTCCAAGTGCATATATCCAAGTATAATGATAATTATACTTCCGTTAAATAGACACAGCAGTGAAAGATCTTGCAGGCAATTGAAATGAAGCTCATCTTTTGCCTTCTGTGTTCCTTTTTTATTCAGTTCCCCTGCCTCACACACAGAGAAATGTTTGGCAGTGTATTTTTAAGAGTCTTCACACACAAGTTTTCTCCAAGCAGAGGAAACTGACTGTCATTCTTGAGACATCAAAAAAGAATGTGACAGTTTCTCCTGGGCAGTCAGGCCTCAGTTTTTTATCACCACCTTAAAAATCAAACGGCAATTGATGCAGATGATAAATCATAGGTGTAATATACTATCTTGAAATATCATCTAAATCACTGAACAACGGCATTCCTTTCTTGCTCCAATTTTCTGCAGTGTTAAGATATGCACAGTGCATATATGCACAGCGAACTTCCTTAATGAGATCAAATACACAGATGAAGTGAAACACATATATGTATATATATATATATATATATAAAAAGGCAAACAGAATAAAGAATATTTGAGAGTCATTGCTTTTCAGTATGTGAAAGTAGCTACAAAACCGGTAAGAAAAGTTGCAGGCACAGTCCACAAAAGAAACTGTAGGATGTTACTCCAAACAAAAGATGGTATAGCACAGTATTTTGGTTTGTCTTTTGTTTTGAATGGCAAAGCAATTACATGTGTCCTTAACTTTAAGTGTATGCCTATCACTATTCAGCAAATGCTTGACTACATATATGTTAGGTCTCTAAAATTCAAAACCACATTAGTATCATACAATTATACAATAGAGAGAAGCTTTTTCGTTTTAGCAAGTACTTAGAATTTGGGAAGACTGAAAGCACTTTTACTGTTTTTGTTTTCAACAAAAGCATTTCTATAGGCACAGTATAATGTAAGGTCTCTGTGCCAACTGTTGGAAAAAACCCCTTACACCTCACCACAGACACCACAGAATGACAGAACGGCTGAGGTTGGAGATCATCTGGTCCAATCTCCTGCTCAAGCTGGGGGACCTAAAGCAGGCCCAGGCCCGTGGCCAGACAGTTTTTAAATAATTCCAAGAATGGAGACTGCACAACTTCCCTGGGTAATCTGTTCAGTCACTCTCACAGTGAAAAGGTGTTTCCTGACTGATCTTCAGAGGTAACCTTCTGTGTTTCAGTCTGTGCCTGTTGCCTCTGGTCCTGTCACTGGGCACCACTGAAAAGAGCCTGGCTCCATCATCTCTGCACCCTACCTTCATTATTTATTGTTCTTCTTTATGGCTTCCTCCTATTCTTATTATCCTTTGTTGTATCAACAAAGGTCCTTGACCTTAATACCTTAAACATTATACCTTAAACAATTTCCTTACACATACCCTACAGAAATATATAATGAAAGCAACTATTTCACTGCTGGGTCCCACTGGAGCTCAGGTTCCAAGAATCAGTAAAAGATTTTCTAGATTCCTTGGCTAAAACAAGAGGCTTCCCAAAACAGCTACCTGTCCCTTAAGGGACTGAAAGCTTATAGGTAGTCAGTAAATACTTTAAAGTATGCATCATTTGCCAAAATTTGAGATATTTTGAAAATATGTTTAACAACTTGCAACAAAACAATGCCACATTACACCAATAGCCAGATTTTCTAACTCAGTACTCATACCAAAAATCTGAAGTCAGAGAGAAGGTATAGTAACAGTGTATATGACAAACTGAAGACATCACATCCAAACATACAAATTCCAGTTGATCCTTTCTTACAAGATTCCAGCAGTGGTGAGAGTTGGTTGCTTTTTCACTAAAGCCCAAGTTGAGATTTCTATCCTACCTTTGTAATGAAGGTGCTGCAGATTACAAACAAGAGGAAGAATCCTTTTAGCATACAGGTATCTCAAAACATATATCAATATTAGATATATCAATGTTAACACACGCACAAATTAACACAGATTTCATTTCTACCTTTGCACCTACAGGCAGAATCAGTATTTTCATCCTTTGATTCTTCATTTTGGTGTCTTATATTTCTGACAGTCTGAAGGTAAAAAAAAGGACAGGTGGAGCAAAAATTAGATTATAATTTACATTTTCCTAAGCACTTCACCACTTTGAAGCACAGTACTAAAACTGACACAATATGGTACTACAGTGCAAGGTATTGTCAATGGCATTGTTAATTATTAGGGCTTAAAGTAGGTTCTGCAAGAAGGAATAAGTGTCATCTATAACTTGTCATTAAATGATGTTAAAAAAGATTATTGTTTCTATTAAGAAATATTAATATTGGATGAACCACATTGTAGTAATGTATTTGTTACTGTGAAGAGTTGTTATATTTTCAATACTGAATTCTCATCCAGGTGTCCTTATGTCATCTTCTAATCTGCACTCATGTCTTCATAATTATGTAGCCCACTGCCTCAGATGAACCAATATGTCAGTCTTTAGTTTCAATCCTATTTACACAAATCTGTAATTTTTTGAAAAAAAATATTGGTGATTACAGACCCAAATACCAATACAGTATACTTCCTAAACTCTAAAATGTGTAGGTCCTACACTCCGAATCAAAAACTAGATAACTAATAAAGTTGTACTTTAGTTATTTTTCCCAAATCCCTCAGAATTTACACCAAAACAAAAGAGACAATATAGAGAAATTTGTGAATTTGGAGCATGCTATTCAAACAGCTAAACTGAAGAAGCAAAAGAAACTTTCCTATAGAATTATGAAAACTCAGGGGAAAAGGAAAGGGATAAGAGACACCATTCATACGCTTTCAACAAGGCAGACCCCTTCTCCCAATCCCAGCTTGTGTGCAGAGGGGTCAAATCAATAGTCAGAAGAGCTTACTCCTACAGCTTAATTTCAGTCCTTGTATACTCTATACAGGGGTCCTTAGGCTACTGTATCTGTCATCAGAAATTGCTAACGGGATTATTTCACCAGCCCACCCATAATGCATTGTTCACCTTTCTCCTCATCTCTCTCAGACTGACTTTTTGGGCTTTGTCACATGCACCTCCACTTGCTTGTCCTGACCTTTTACCTCTACCATTACTCTGTTCATGGCACAAATTGTGTATATTGCCCTTCTTCAACTCCCATTGTACACCATCATATTTCTACTTGGTCAGTAAGTATTTCACCTAGAGATTTTAGTTTTAGCAGGCTCACTCCTTGCTGCCTTGTAGTTCACAAAAGAAAGGACACTGAGCCATAATAGTATGGATTTTCCTGTGGGTGACAGCTTTTCTTAGCAAACAGCTGATGCTGGAGCATTCAACAGACACTTTCTTCTCTCTTTTCACAGTAAGTTTAGAACTCTAGTTTGTCATGGCAAGTTACACTTAATTAAACAAACATTCAGTTTAAGTTTAGAGCCTTAAAATATCTGGGGCTGATCCTCACGCAAGGATCTGCATTAGAAGTGTGTATCATGTGAATGCTTCCCGACAGGTGGAAATAACTGCAAGGGAACATATGGGATGAAATGCATCTAATAAAAATAAACACACTTCCTGGCGTGTTATTGACTTGTAACAGCATCAGATAACAAGAATATTTGCGAGAGTTCAACAGAGACTGGGAAAATATGCCAGATCTAATTTGGTAGGTTTATAATTTTCAGAATTAGAAGCTTAGGTTTCAGTTTTAAATAAATAATTCATAGCAAAGTTGTCAGGAGTTAAATTTGCTGCTAGATCCATGGCCTAACTTGGGGACTTTAGCATCTGCCAAGCATATTCCGTTCATTTGGTCATGAGACATTATTTGTAGACTATGTTTGGATATTCAACACTCAGCCCTCAAAACAGGGCTGCAACAGATGAAAACTTGAACAATATATTTTTATAGTAGACACTGTAGCTGAAGCATACACAACCCTATCTCCAGGGTTATATTGGATGCAACAGCACCTTTCTTTATCTCACAAAGTCTACAAATCCAGTCCATGACTATATGTATTTTGTAATACATGAAAAATTTCAGTATGCCAGCTGGTACTGCTAACAGAAAGCGAATTTTACACAAAAGACAGACAGGAATTTCAAAAATTAATGCAACTAAAACTGAGAAGTGTTATTCTGCATAATTGCTCAAAAATGCAAAAACTATGTCTACCAAGAACTGGGAAAAAAAATTCTTTCCTGCATATTGTACTTTTCTGACCTTCTAAGCTATTTGACAGAAATAATCTTCATGCTGTATGTGTTGTCATGGTCATCCTGTTGCCCACCAAGACTCCTCAGAGCTGCTCTCCAGCAAGTCAGCCCCCACTGACTTGTAGAAGAACTCTTTCTCAATAGTTGTATATGCACATCACAGAAAGAACAATTCTTATGAACACTGCAAAACTGATGAGCAGTGCTTCTGACCCTCAGGCACCATATCCCAATGTGTTTGTTCCCAGCTGTTCATGTATCTTTCTCACAAACCATTCTTTAAGTGGCCATGGTACACAGTACCCAGTCATGCTGAAAATTAACCCCTCTGTTGAGAATAAGGATAAATAAAACTCTCAGGACACAGGGAAAACCTAAACTTACCATGAAAGCATGGTTCTAATTCGATAGGATGAGAGATTCTGCTCCATGTTTTCTCCTGCGGGACCTTCCTCTTTGATATTACAACTGGATAAATTAATTTGATTCTGCAAAAGCCTGCTAAGTACCTATACTAAAATCTCTTCCACAGGCAGACTGTGCTAACTACAGATCTGTCAGGCATGGTGCATATTGCTGTCTCTCTTCCCAGTTAGGAACTGAAGCTTCGTATTGCAGCTGGTCCTCAAGGTCTGGATGACTAGTACAAAATGAAGGATCTCCCATCTGAGACGTCTGAGATGTGTTAGGGCAGAATTTACTTACAGACCCAATCTGGGTTGTAGTTTGCCCAAATCCACATTGTTTGAGAGTCTCATTAAGTGTCTGATTGTTTCTGAATACACGAAACAAGTGTTGGTACAGCCTGCAAAATTCTCCCAACTTTCCATCCAAAAATGACCTTGTGCCAAACGCTTTTATGGGCTACTTTCTGGGATTATTTTGAGAGGAAGAGCAATAAATGAGATGTGTAGTAGTAAAGTGAAATAAAGAGCAAAATATGTTGCTCTGGCTACACAGCTACTTTAATGTTTTTAGGCCAGCCCTCTCCCTTGTGGCTATATAGTTTGGTTTAGTCAGGAATTGCACTAAATGTAAGAGATGTTAGTGCAGTAACATACCATTGTAGCGTCGTACCCAAGAAGAAATCTGGTAAGATACTAAGTGCATAGCATTTTAAAAGAAATGGCAATTGGAAATGAAAATAAAACATATATCATAAAGATCAAGCTGAAGAACATTTTGAAGTGCTGTTTTATACAGAAGAGACCATAGAGAAAGCATGGGTCAAAATCAATCAGTTTTAAAAGATTACTACTGGTGTATTTGAAGGATTATATAACCACAAGTCATTAAATTAATAAAATTATTGTGATTTATTTTTGGTGGCTACATGCCACAAATTCTGAACCATTTCAAAGCTGAAATACAATGGAAACATCATGTTTTATTACTTCCAGTGATCCATACCTTTAAACCATCAATTTGATCATTACAGAGGCTACTGAGAATTGGTTGCAGAAGACAAATATAGGTCACTGCAATCTGCTATGCAGGCAAATGCCAGGGTGTTTTTCTGCTCTTATTGTGCTGCTTGTTTGAGAAAGTCATACTTCTGATGTAAGGCAAAAATTGCTAGTGCTGCAGATTTTGCAGAAGTGGTTTTTTTTGGCTTATAACAGTAGTTCAGTTGGTCCACTTTGCTTTTCTGAAAAGTAAGTAACAGCCAGTGCCTTTGAGAAAAGTGAAAAAAAAAATTGTAATGCATAACACCCAGAGGGAAAATATATTCTTGACCTCTGGCAGTTTACTGTTTGACTTACGCCCTAAGGCATAAACGTCTGCATGCTGTATATATTTTAACTAGTTTTATGCAGCAGTGGGTAGTTTAAACATATTTATACTTTTAAAATGTATTTTTTAATACATTTTTTTTTTACATCCTGATATTTTGTGCTTTTGTACTAATGAAGAGTTCATACAGGACAAGTCTCGCCTCCCATGGTAGACTTTTTATATGGAAAAGTACCTTAAAAGCTTGGGCTTGGCAAAAATATATGTAGCCTCGTGTAATTTGAGCTTCACAGGCCTGCTGGAATATGAGGATGTGTAACATTGTTCTTTTATAACACTGACATCTTCTGTGATACTAATTTAGGTTTATGTTTCAAATTTCATATTGTCATCTGGCAGACAGATTGGAGCAGGCAATATCCAGATCATAGAGCTGCCAAAATACGCTCCAATTGACTGAAAGAAGCCACTCCTCAGCAAAGGCAACATCCACCCATGACAGGAAACACATTGAGTAAGATAGTCCAAGTCCCAGCTTGAACAAAATTATATTTCTTTTTCATGTTGGAGACAATATTTTGTCTTATTTTAAGAGCTTGCTCATTATTTACTTCACCAAAAAGCTTCACAGTTTAAACCGCACACTATGGCTCTAAAACAGCTAAAGAGCCTGTCTAAAGGCTTTAGAAAAAAATACCAAGGAAGTAGGGAGGAGAACATAAGAAATGCAAGAAGCCTTCCTTCCACTCAAATTGCACTCAAGGGAAGTCCCTAGACTCAACTCTATGTGCTGTGGAAAAACGCACATCCACAGACTAAAGACAGAGGCAGAGTGATGATGTAGCCTTTTGTTTATATTCAACCCAGGCAGAGCTTCATATGGAGAAAAGAGCCTTGAAGACAAAGCATCCTTGCCCTGCCCCTCTCTGTGATTCTTCAGCTGACACAGAGCTCAGACAGCACAGGGAGAGTCTACGTGAAGTGGAAACAGTTTAGTCCCACAGTAACTTAGGGAAACTATCTGTTAGGGAAACAGCTGTTTTGCTGGGTTTTCAAATGTCTCTATCACAGAGACATTTGTGTAAGGAAACAACCATCACTATCATATCTCTATTTCCCAAGCCATGGAAATTGAAAGTTTTTAGTAAGTCTCTGTGTTTCCTTGTTCAAAGGAGAGTGCTTCAGGATGGCTGACACTGAAAATTAAAGACAGACCTAAATTTCTCCCGTATTTTATCAGGTCATAAAATAAGAATACAGAGGGCAGGTTTAAACATGAGAGTCTTAAAATCTCATTGAAGAAACTTGAGGGAAACTTCTGCAAAATGTGTATAAATTTAGCTACATTGTATATCAATAGGCCAGAGAGTTCAAAAAGATAAAAATTTGGGGAAGATAGTAGAAATATTTGAAAAATATTGATAGAATATGTATCTACTGAACTGATACGTAGCTTGTCTGATATTGTATAAGGCTGCATACGAACAATTTGCACTAGGAGTATTTGATTAAGCTACATGCCCAGTGGCTTATTTCTTGAAATTATGAAAGACAACCTTTGCCCTCAATTATTTTGTTCCTAAATTCTGTGAAATGGTTACGATATAAAAATAAAGATTATTGGACCACTGTTACATGCCCCAAACCAATATTAAACAAATAAACAAAGCTATTTAATCCCAAAAAAACCTATCATCGCTTTCTTCCTTAAAATATGTTGGTGGATGAAGTTATTAAAAATACACAGTCTGAACTGAGGAGAACTTTAATTCAAAGTTTCAGAGCATTTCAAATTCTTTTGATCACAGGGGAAAAAAGAAGGTAATTTGTGATTCTAAAGAACTGGTGATGGCAATTACAGGAAAATTAATATATGCTTTTTCCTCTCTTCAGAAAATAATAGCTTCTTTCAAAAGCATTAGAGTAAAATAGAAAATAGTTAGGCAATTCTGTACACAGTGTTCCCACTAAATAATATATTATGTAGGAGCAACTAAGTTGAACCCCTGGATAAATTCAAGTAGATGAAGAGATCTTTCAGACTCTGATAGGATGACCCTTATTGAACTCTGTTCAATAAATCCTGCTAAAAGGTCTTTTCATTTTCTCTGCAATACAACAAAAAATACCATATCTTCCTCCTAAATAAAACCTACCTCTTAAAAAAGCTCTATGAGTTTTGGAAAGCAGAGTTGGAAACAAATTCCCCTTACTTTTGTCACTTTGCTTCACATATACTTGAATATGGTCATATATCACCTTCATGAACATCCTACCCATATGAAGAGGCTTTTATTTTGAATTCTAGATCCATATTATATATACAAATGTTTGTGCCTTGGCATTTTTTATCTTCTTTTTTTTTAAAGCAGATAGGCTTCAGCTGTGTACATATATAGGTAATTTAAAGAAATACTTATCAGTTTACAGATAATTAACAAAAGGAACAGAGGCTCTATGCTTCCAAGACATTGTAATGTCATTATTACAAGTCATTCTGTGTTATCCTTGCTGAACAGATGCATTGTCACATAACAGAATTTTGAGTCAGTCATGAATCTAGGCCATCTGACTGAAAGCCAATGTGTAAAGAGTAAAACAATGGTAAAAAAAGATGTGATAATAAAATGAAAGTAACATGGCAGGATATGTATGTCTTATGGCATAGGTTTCTGTAGCTGAGAAAGCCATTTCAGAGTCCCTCCGTACCAGTGGAGAATTGGTCAATAGAGTTATTGAGCCCAAGACATTACTTACCTCAAGTCAAACAAGAATCCCACAATGAAAAATTTTTAGATTAAATATTCCTAGATTGGCAGATAGTCTTACATTGCAAGGCAATTGTAAATGACAAAACCCCTCAAAACCAAAACAAAACCAAAAAACACAAATAAATTGAACTAGATATCATTATACTAAATGATTTACAAAGCCATAAATTCTCACTTCTGGTTTTTAAAATGAACATATTTGGAAAGTTCAGCTTCACTGGATTATTTTAAGACCTTGTGTCCTTTGATTTCTCCCAATATGTTGTAAAATCTGCACTATCTTACAAGAATTAATAATAAAAAAGGCATATAGCTGTTATTACAATTTCTGCCCCTTTTAATTCAGGCAAGGAATACAGGGATTAACTTTACAGGTTGTTAACATCTAATTAAAGAAAGTACAGTTATGGATTTGAATTTGACAGTATGTGATTCATAGCTTCTTCAGTATGTAAAATTTGTTGGTATATAAAATCTTTAAATTTATTTTAATAGTTAGCTGACAGACATCTTCAAAGATAAATTCTTTTTGTCTTAATGTGGAATGTTGCAAAGAAATAATGTACTTAATAATAATGTTAATAATGTAACGAACAGGATAGACATTTGCACGTGTATTTTCATTTTATTCTAGGTTAATGCATATATCATTTGAACATAAGTGTCTGGATCAAACACAAATTGAAGTCTATAATCTTCATGATTTTATTGATGGTTAGCCAAATGAATCTGCACATAGAATATGTAGATTTTTCTGACATAAATTAGTTCAATTTCTATTAAAGTATTGCTTCATCAATCAGTAACGCCCCAGAGGCCAGTTATGACTGTTACAGAAATTCATCTTTAGAGCAGAGTAATGTTTCATCATTATATTTGTGTCATTATTACTCTGACAGGTTAATTTCAAAGATAAGTTATTGAGCATTCAGGCATATTTGTCAAACAGACAAATGAAAACATTGTGTATATTCATTTTCTGAAACAAGACATAACTATTGAAGAGTTGGCAAGGACTGAAGTTGAAAACATTTGTTGCAGTCTGTGTCAGGAATGTCTTAATATTCAGCCATGGAGAGAAATAAAAACTAAAAATGAGCCTTCACTGAAAACAATAACAAAAGTTCTGCGAAATTCCTGTGGCCCAGATTATACTTGTGCAGCTCTAGCTCTTTAAGTTATAGAAAATTTGTCAAAAGCAGAAAACATCTTCTTTTTGCTTTTGAGGCACTCAGGAATAGATTTTTTGCTTCACACTTGTCACACAGAGTCTTCAGACTCTTTAGCTAAAGGATTCCTACGCAAAATCTTTCAAATATAACATCCAACATGGCATTCCACTGTGTTCTCAGCAGACACAGTTAAACACAGTGATTCTGTGAACTGCATGTTAGGATGGAATGAAGTAACTAGAGCATTTGTCTAAATACACTCAATTCTACACCTTTTTTAGAAGCCCTGAGTGTGAATGCTGGACACATACAGTTAGTTCTTTTGTTCTCTAACTTAAATCTTTAAATACATAAATACATCGATCTTGCTTATTAGAGAGATTTATTTTTCAAAGGGCATTTATGAATGCGACAAATCAGAGAAAAAAAAACTTCATTCAATTTCCAAGAATTCAGAAAATAACTTCTGAATAACTCAGCTCAAAACACCTCATCAAGGTACATAGATCATGAAGAGCCAACAAGTTACTCTACAAAAACCATCTTTCATCAGACAGGTCATAACAGAAGCACATAAAATCTTGAATCAGTTTTGAAAAATTTGAGCAATATTTATAGCTGCTAACAGTTATGGTTGACAGCATGGGGAAAAAATTTGCAATCACTGAAAATAAGTAAATCTTCCCCATAAATGTACACAAGTACATTACTATGTGTTTAACATGACATTCTAGCTTGTAATTCATTAGTCTTAGAATTTCATAAGATTTAGCACTGAATTAATTCTTCATTTATGGTGTGTAACATATCTGTTAAAATATGACAGATATTTTTAAGCCAGCTACCCACAAACAAATTTATCGAGTGATAAAAGACGAAAAAAAGGGATAAAGAAGGTTATTATTTGTAATTTTGCTTTGTATAATGTTGAGATTATTCTTGTTATTGAAAAATTTTCAAAATAGACAGGTTTGTAATCTTCAAAAATAAAATGCTTACAACCACTAGGTACAGCTTTCAAAAACAGAAGTTCTACATGCATATACAAATAGTCAGCAAATTGCAGTTTCCCAGTCAACATGCTCGCCTTTGAAATTTAGAAAATATCCACATATATTGATATCTTAATTAGAATGAGGCTAAAAGTGCCTAGAAGAAACATCCCTAAAGTTGGCCCACTGCAATTTTCTGGGACATTTGTGAAACCTCATCTATTGGTCTCGAAGTTTAAGCTTTATTGCCACATGGCAATAAGGGTGGCAGAAAAAAACTATGGACAGAAAATAAAATTAGAGGATTAAATGCAGATTACATTTATCCCCTAAAAGACATAGCTTTTGCATTCATTCCATCATCCTGAAGTCCTGATTCCATGACTGTAATCAAGCATATTTCTCATAGCTGGTTTCTCTGGAGAAGCCATTAGTGACTTGAAAAAATACAAACACACATTCATTACACACACCTGGAAACATTTATTTTTTCTGAGAGTGCATCAACAAACACCTTTTTTTGACAGGATTTTGGAAATTGTATGTGCATGATCACATGCACTAAAGTGAAGATTGTTCCTTGCTTGGATAGTCAGGGCAGCTTCAGGGCAGAAAAACAACAGAGGTAAGCTTAACCAAGCTAGACAAGCTCCAGTAAACATGTATCATCTGTGGGACTTTTTTCTTCTTTCTTTCAAAGCTTGTAGGTTCTGTTTGTCATTATACTACTGCATTTTCAATTGCCCTTCCCGCTTATAATAGTATGAAATAGAAGGGCTCTGCTATTTAGATTTGATGTTTGATTTGAGTCACTTGCTTTGGACTAGTTCAAGCAGAACTACCTCTCCAGGATGGCAGGACAAGATCTGTTGTTTTTTATACCTACATGGGTTGTCATTTCACCTCTCTATGGCTCATCCATAGGGTGGGTCTAAGACTTACGCTATGAATTACAAATTAATTGCAAAATTCAATTTTATTTATGAAGATTTTTGACGTGTGTTAAAATTTTTGATTTTTAACAATATCAGTTGGTGTAACGTTATGGTATAATGCTGTCTTGTGTCCTATTCCATTGATGCTGTGATGGAGAAGGGAAAACATTTCTCAGTGTCATTTCTTCCTTCATAAAAAAAAGACATAGGAATCAAACATTTCACTTGCAAAATGAGGCCTTAAGCAATCCGTTATACTGATGCAGGATGCATTTTACGCTCTGTGTCCATCACTTGCTTCATGTATGTGCTGTAATCAGCAAAAGCTGTAACATTTTGTTCCTTGGAAGAGCAGAAAACTGGCTCCCATAGCACAATACTGGAACATTACCTGAAGAGTCTTACAGTAGGAAGCAGGCATTTTTATTCAGAAAGCGGTGTGCCTATTCCTTCATTCTTTATCATTACTTGTGTCTATAACAGGAGCCCTGCTAATGTATTTCTAGCATTATACATATAATGAGAAAACAGTCTTGCCCTGTAATAGAAAGGTCAGGATTTAGCATTATAACTGTTGCTACAATTTTACCCTAATTCCGTGGCTAACAAGAGCGTTAGCTGCTTTTTGTGTTCACTGCACAATTGCAGATAGCAAGATGGATTTACTTTAGCAAAGAATTAATAAATTGGATGATGAGTGTTTCTTTTTCATATGATGTGGTACAGTCCTTTCTTATTTGGATCAACATTCAATTTAAAATAGATTTTTCTGTAGCATTTGCAGGTCGGTGAGCAAAAGCTTTCCTCCTTGAAATACAGAGCAACTTTTCCATTTCCTGTAATGTGTATAGATCTTCTTGGTGAAGCAACTACTGAACAACTTCAGTAGCACAGAAAAACTGTATTTGAGACAATTTTTGGCATGATAAGAAAGGAAAAGTGAATTGGGCTAATTTGAGGAAAACTCATGGAAAATGTTGCAAAAGATACAAATGTGATCAACTTGGAGTTGTATGGTGATTATTTCTGAATATAATATCTCTCTATAAATTTGTCTGAATATTGTAAAAGGATTGAACTACATAGGGCAATGCTTAATGATATCTTGTACAGAATTAAGAATTATCTTGTACAAGACAGTGAAAGTCTGCTCACATGCAGGAAAGTAAGTGGACAATAGCCCAGATAACAACCTCTTCATGAACTGGACCATTGCCTTTAATGCTGTGGATTCTTCCAAGTTGTCTGTAAAGGTCTAATGAGGCTCAGAAAAACACCAGGATTTAGGCCAACAGCAGCATATTCACTGAGAGAGGGGAATGAAGAGGATGTCATTTGTCAGGCATTGGGAAATTTGCAGAAAGTCAGACATGCTTCTGCTAGCTCATGCATAAATATTATAAAGAATCAAATCTGGGCTGCTGCAAAGCAGAAATAAAAATTGCATACTAGTGGGCAAGATACATGTAGGAGGCATGATTTCTTTGCTCCTCCTCTCTGTGCCTCCAAATACACATATTTGAATAGAAAAGCAGGTTATGATAGGAACAATCTTGCCTGTATTCTCTGCAAGGTGTGCCTCCAAGACCTGACAGCACACTCCATCCAGAAACAAAGAGAATGAACTGTACCAAGAGGTGTTTCTTCCTCCACATTTCCTCCACATCTCAACTCATTCGCTCACTCCTTCAGAAATACAAGAACGCTCTGGCTATGCGGCAGACCTCCTCCCAGTTCACTTACTTTTGTTCTCTTCATGGTGGAACAAGGCAGCTCTGATTCAGTTTTGCAGAGGAAAAGAAGGGCATTCAGCCAGTAGCTGCTTCACAGCTATCCCTGACTCCAGAAATAAAAGTAATGAATGAATGCATGTTAAACAGAATCCTCTTGTACATGAGTCTCATCTTAAATTATATTATTTTTAAAGAATGAGTTTTCAAGGCTATTGTGTTCATACAGTCAGTAACTGATGAGCAGTACATAAATGAAATGTCCTACCAAGGAAAATGCGTTTGATCCTCCTGCTGTCTGAGAACGGGAGAATCACACATAAAGATAAAGGCTTAGTGGACACGTATATGTATTTATGGGGAGAAAGAGTTAGGAGTTAGGAGAAAGGGGATTCACTCTAGTAGATAAAGCCTCAGAAGAGCAACAGCCTTATGCCAATTCATTTCTCAGACTATTCCATGCTTTGATTGAAAGAATTGTGTTTTAAGTTCGATGCAATTAGCACATCTAAATCACTCCTCATTTTTCCAAATAATTGTGAGTTCACTTGTTACACAATATAGTGTTTAATATTAATCTTGATTTATTATGCAGTGCAAGTAATCAGGTGTCACTAGTCTGCACCCTGATACAGATTCTGTCATTGTCTTTTAATGTCTCTACAAAATTATAATCAGGGAGTTTTGATTTAGCTTCCAATAGAGATTTCTCTGTCTGAGGGCTGTAAATATTTAGTGTATACTTAGAGGCTGAAATTAATATCCTTCATTTTCTGCACACCCAAACACAAATCTGGTGGCAGTTACATCAAAAGTCTTTTTCATTGTCAACTTTGAACAATCATAAATTCTGATGTTTGTCATTCCTTTTCTGATGTCATAGGTTTTGTATTTGACTTTTCATAAGGAAAAGATTTTTCAAATTTCAAAATGCACTTGAAAGTATTTAATTTGTGTTGTTCATTACATGATCCTTTGAAAATTTTTGCTGAATAATAAGACTTACATTGAATGTGTTATAGTCACCGTAAAGTACTCAAAGGATATACTGGTAGGACTCATAAGAGCTTTAACGAAACTAGAATTCAATAGATAGAATTGTTATTTATTAGTGAAAAGCTAATAAATTAATATATATGCACCTTAAAACTTTAAATGTCCCATCTAGTTCTTGGCAGTGAAGGAACTAAATGAAAGTTTTTGGTGAGGAGTATGGGGGGTCTTTGTTCCTGTTTTTCACAGAAAGCAAGGTCAGAGAAAACTTACTTGTGAAAGAGAAAGAAATCAAACTGTTGAAAATCATTATGCATGAAGAAGAATTATGCTGAGTGAACCTTATTCAACTTCAATAAGCAAATTGTTATATTTAAATAATAATAAAATACTAACAAATAATGAATATGTGATTTAATAACTAACTCATTAAACACATGAAAAGGATATTTTTACTTCTATATTCATAATGGTATGATTATCTCAGAACATATTGTTCATGAAAATAACATACTTACAAGGTATTTTCATTATTTATAAAATTTTATACAGTAATCATTAATGTATATCTGTTTAAAATGAGCCTAATACCACTCTTATGTCCGCTTAAAATAAAATAACTAACACACTCAATGGTTCAAAGACAACAAGCAGAATTGCAGTAGGTTACAGCATCATCAGTGGTTGGTTGGTTGGTTTGAAAAACAGGGCTCGTAAATAATTATCTAACCTCTCTTCTCCTCTTTTGTAAAATATTTTTAGAAACCAATAACTGCAACTTAAAAAAAAAATTCATATTTAGTTGCTTTAATACTTCAGGTTGTTACAACAATTTTATACAACCTTATCAGTTAAAATCTGCATAATTGAGCACTTAGAACAAGTGTTGCAAAACAAGAACTAGAAAATTTATTAATTTGTTAAGAATAACATGGAAAGTGAATACTCATGGAAATTAAGTACTTTCTATTGCATCAAAACCACAATATAAGGTAAAACAAATAAGTGGGAAAACGTTGGCTCTTCAGTCTGGTAGCAAGTAACCCAGTCTCTGATCTAAAACAAGGTTTCAGATAATAAAACTTAAGAAAGAAAGAAAGAAAGAAAGAAAGAAAGAAAGAAAGAAAGAAAGAAAGAAAGAAAGCAAGCAAAAGTTAAAGTGTACTCTATTCTAAAGTAGCTGGAACATTTGGAATAAACAGTTTGGATTGTCAGAATTACTTTAGTGGTCCTTGTTATTTACATTAAGAGGACCTATTATACTAATCCTCTTGGTACTAAAAATGGAACATTGAAAAAAACAATACATATCTATGGCATTAATTAATATATAAATATTAATATAAAATCCAAATAATCCAAAGAATGTCTTTGGTTTCTCTTTAATTTTCTTTTATCCCAGCTTCTATTTCTCATCTACTCTGGTAGTTTGCTCAACTTGCGTGTTTTGTCTTCTCATAAACAGCCCTGATGTTTTGTCCTCCAGCCGAGAATTATATACATCATATTTAGTCAACATACTTTTCATGATTTATTAGACTGTATTGTAACAACACCCAGAGATACTAAAATGCTAGCAAATATACCCACTATTATATCCCTTTAGAATCACAGAATCATCTAGGTTGGAAGGGACCTTTTAAGATCATCTAGTCCAACCAATTCAAAAAAAACCAAAACACAAAAGCACAAAAGCCCCCACAAACGAATAAAAAAAAACCCCCACACCAACCCCACACCACACGCAAAACAACACGAACCCACTACCAATCCATATCCCTGAGCACCATGTCAACTCATCTCTTGAACACGTCCAGAGATGGAGTCTCAACCACCTCCCTGGGCAGCCCATTCCAATGCCGGACAACCCTTTCAGTAAAGAAATATTTCCTAATATCTAACCTGAACCTCCCCTGGAACAACTTGAAGCCATTACCCCTTGTCCTNNTGGGAGAAGAGACCAACCCCCGCCTCTCTACAGCCTCCTTTCAAGTAGTTGTAGAGAGTGATGAGGTCTCTCCTCAGTCTCCTCTTCCCCAGACTGAACAACCCCAGTTCCCTCAGCCGCTTCTCAAAAGATTTGTGCTCCAGACCCCTCACCAGCTTCATTGCCCTTCTTTGGACTCGCTCCAGCACCTCTGCACACCTCTGCACCTCCAGCCCAAAAAATGTCTTTTTTGTGGTTGGGAGGCCAAAACTGGACACAGTACTTGAGGTGGAGTCCCACCAGTGCCGAGTATAGGGGGACGATCACCTCTCGGGTCCTACTCACCACACTGTTCCTCATACAGGCCAGGATGTTGTTGGCCTTCTTGGTCACCTGGGCACACTGCTGGCTCAAGTTCAGCCAACACTCAACCGACAACCCCAGGTCCTTTTCTTCCAGGCAGCTCTCCAGCCATTCTTCCCCAAGCCTGTAGCGCTGCAGGGGGTTGTTGTGACCCAAGTGGAGGACCTGGCACTTGGCCTTATTGAACCTCATTCCGTTGGTCTCAACCCATCCATCCAGCCTGTCCAGATCCCTCTGTAAAGCCTCTCTACCCTCCAGCAAATCAACACTCCTACCCAACTTAGTGTCATCTGCAAATTTGCTGAGGGTGCATTCGATCCCTGTCTCCAGATCATTGATAAAGACGTTGAAGAGAAACGGCCTCAGTACCAAGCCCTGTGGGACACCAGGCATGACTGCCCAACAACTGGATTTAACTCCATTCACCACCACTCTCTGGGCCCAGCCCTATAGCCAGTTTTTAACCCAGTGGCTATTATATAAATCTACTCTGTCACACAAAAACAATGCACATTGAAGTAGTACATGGCTATTGATAGTTAGCAGTTCCCCTTTTTTAAGGCCTTCTGTCATCTCATGTGAACAAAAGAACAGCATTCCAGCAAGCAGAACAGGACTGCTATTCCAAAATAGCAGAGAAGAGTGCACAGACTAACAGAAGCTTGCTGTGGGGGTTAGCTGACTGTCCATAGATATTAGAGAACATTTTCTGTATAATACCAGAGAAAAGGTGGTAAGTGCATGCATACAACAGATAAGAACAATATTTGAAAATCTTTAAAACTCCATTGCAATAGCAAATTCTAGAAGGATTAACAGGATTTAGAGATGAAGACTACTCTATCTGTTAGATACCTAGAAGCTTTTTCTTCTTAAAGAATTATTGGTTCTGCATATTCTGGATTTTACAAAAGGAGGCTGTTTTATGAAACATTTTATTAAAACTTTTGCTACTTACTGCTAACTTTAAATACTCCATAAAAATGGGTATGTCTTAATCATCATTATGAAATTATTAGTGATTAGTAGAATCATTATCAACATATTCTGATTAATATGTCTAACATATTTTTAATAGCCAGTAAGAAGTGTTAGATGCATTCATTGTTTGTAGCCAACATAGTTGTCTTCACACCAGTCAGTGATTTCTACTGGCCCCCTTTGCCACAAGGATGCGTTGCTGGCTTGTGGGTAGATTGTTGTCCGTCAGGACCTCTGGTCCCCCTCCACAGAGCTGTTTTCCTGCTAGTTGGTCCCCAGAATGAGCTGGTGTATGGAGTTATTCCTCCCCAGGTACAGTACATGGTATTTCCCTACCCTTGAAATTTGTGAGGTTGCTTTTTATCCATTTTTGTAGGCTGTTGAGGTCCCTCTGGGTGGCAGCACATCCATCTGGTCTATCAGCCACATCTCCCAGTTTTGTTTGCAAACTCCCTGAGACTGCAATCTCTCCGTTATCATTAATGAAGACATTAAACAGTACTAACCTCCAGGGTACAGCAATAGTGACAGGCTTCCAGCTGAACTTCATGCTGCTAATCACAATCCTGTAAGTCCAGCATCCAACAGTACATCCAGTTTTCAATTTGCCTCACTGTCCACTTACCTAGCCTGTATCTCATCAGTTTGTCAAAGGAGATATTATAGTAGACAGCTAAAGCCAAGATTAATATCCCCTCATCCACAAAGCCATTAATTTGATCATAAAAGGCTATTAGCTTGGTTAGGCAGGATTTTGCCTTTAGAAAGTCTATGCTGTCAATCAACACCCAGTCACTTCTTTATCCTTTTCAAGCTTGAGTTTTGTCAGGAGCAACTTGTTCATCCATGCAGGCCTCCTGTCACCTTGCTTGATTTCCTGGCCATTGGGATGGACCGATCTTGAGCTTGAAAGAGGTGATATTTGAAAGGAGGAGGTGATCCCCCTTTTCTCCAGGACCATCTCCCATGGATTCCTGCAAGAAGATCCCCAAACAGGTCAAAGTCTGCTCCCCTGATATCCACAATTGTTATTCTACTGTTCGCCTTGTTTCCTTCTCTCAAGATACTGAACCCCATCTGCATCTAGTTCCTCCTATGTATTTCCCATGCTGTGTGTATCAATGCACAGGTACTTCAGAGAAGCATCCAGTCATGCTGATTTCCCAGGAAAATAGAGAGCTTTCCTTTATGCTGTTCTCTTAGCACCTTTTTATTTGTGTGCATACACTTGGAGTGGGACGCCTTCTCCCCTATTTTGTTGTTTATAAGGCATTTCATACCCACGTCACCCATCTCCCTTTGCCTGAAAACCTGGTTTACTGCTTCCTCACTTGATTGTGGGTTGCCATCTCCCTCACACCATCACTCTTGACTTAAAGCTTTCCTAAACAGATCGCAGGTCTAAACAGGCCTCTTGGTCTTGTTTTTCTTAAGCACATGGTATGTGCAAATACAATAATAGTGGCCATAAATTACATAATTCCTGTATCTTACAGAATATCCAACTTCTTCCTGTTCTTTTCCTAATTTTTCCAAATATCTTAAGCTTATCAGGGTCATGGATAAATAGCAAATATGAGAAGAGGTTACAAAACAAATAAAACTAATAAGAACAAATAAATGTGTCTGTTGACCTAAACAGTCAGGCATTGTCAATTTATAGGATTTAAAACATTAAATGTTTTAAGAACATATGTAAGACAAGATACTGAGGTTACATTAGCTCTTTCTAATTCTTGTTTTCTTGGGATGGTAACTACCAGTTTATCTCCCCCTTTAAAGTTAGCAAGTATTAGCCAGCTAGGTGCCAATTATTATTGCTAAATGAGTGTAAATGTTAGTTGTTCTTCTTTCCTTCTAGAGAAGACAACAGTGGCTAATAAAATGACCTAATAATTCTCTTAAAACAAATATGGTTTAATTTTCCTTATGGGAAAATATCATAATACAAGAAAGAACATATTTGAAACAAGACAAATTATGCCTTTCTCCAAAGCAGGAAGGTCCTGTGCTTAATATCTTTTTTCATTCATACAACTGTAAAACAATTCAGCTTGGAAGGCACCTCTGGAGGTCTCTAGTCCAACCTCCCTTTCAAGGCTGTTCAGCCATAGTTGCTCAGGGATTTATCCAGTCAAATCTTGAAAATGTCCAAGGACAGAGGCTGCACAGCCTCTCTGGAAAACCTCTTCAAACTATTTGCTGTTTTCATGATGAAATGGTTTCACTTGTACCCAGCTGGAAGCTCTCATTTCAGTCTATTTAATTTTCTCTTATCTTCTCACCACACACCATTGTGAAGAGCCTGGCTCCATCTGCTTTACAACCTCTGCAGAGTTAATAGAGCTGCTGTTACAGCTGTTACATCTGCCCAAGGACAACTCTTCTCCAGACTGATCAAGTCTGGATCCCTCATACTCTCCTTTCAGGGCAAGTGCTTCAGGTCCTGACCATTGTGGTTGCTCTGTACTGAATACGATCCAGTTTATCAAGATGCTTTTTCTACTGGGGGCAAAAACTAGACACAGTATTTTTCCAATAATATATTTCAACCAAATAAGAAGTATCCCATTAAATGACCTGCCACAGTACTTTCCATTACAATTACAAATATTTTCAATTACAGTTTTTCCTTATATATTTCAAAGATGCAGCAGAAAACATGGTAAGCTGCTGGAAATGGAGAATGGAGCCTCGTGAGAAACAAAGATACCAGAAAATGAATTAAATTTACTTCAATGGCAAAACTAAATACTGGAAAACACTCCTGTATAAAGCAGTAGAACAAGTACCAGAGAAAAACACAAGAAAAGAAATCAAGTGATATTCAACAAGATTTAACACCTCTGTTTTAAGAAATCCTTAAGGAAGAAATCCCTGGAGTTAATAAGGAAATCCCAGTGCTTTGTGCTTTATCAGTTCTGTACTCTTCCTACAGCAGCAGCAGCTAGGAATAGGATAAATTACTCAACAAACTTTAGTCGGGCTTCATGTAGGTTTGTCCTTATGAATTGAAAGAGTAAGCTCAATATTGTAGCTGTTTTGAAAGCTAGTGCCTTCTTTTTTTTGAGCGAAGTGCTGCAACTGTTTCCAAGGGTGGATGTATCTGCACACAGGAAAATTACAAAGTTGGTACATATATATATCTGAGGACTTGAAGTCTTCTCATTTCAAATGAGTGGTATGGAAGAAATCATATCACTGCAAAGTTGTGAAAGGTGATTTACTGTGCGGTTTGCTAATTAACAATGCATTATTAGTGCTGAATAACAGAACTGTTATGCACTTTTTATGTGCACTATTAAAAACTACTGTAAAAATGCTTTCCTTATTATAGGTCTTCTGCCTGTTCCTAGGTGATCTTTGGAAACTGTTGAATTTGACAACTGTAGCAAAAGAGCTCACCACAGTAAGAAATGCTTCAGAGAATAAAGGCTCCTAGATCAGATTCTAACTGTGTGATTTTACTACATAACTGGATTACTCAAATGACAGCATAAGCAGTAATACATGCTAGATTTTGTAGTCTGTTAACTAGTACACTGATTATATCAATAAGTATAATATCTTCTTTAAGTGATGACAACTAGTATCTGAAAGACTGTAAAATATTGAAGTTTGTTGAACTAGAACAAACAAAAACATTTGAAATAGCAAGGATAACTCATGAAAATACAATTGCTCATTTATTTTGGCAATTACAAACTTCTAACACGATATACACTGTAATGCTTTTTTTTTTTAAAAAAAATTAGTGTAATAATTTGAGCTGTCACTAAAACATTCTCATATTTAATCTTTGTTGAAAAGTGAAAAGTAATTGCCAATTTTTAGTGTGGATTACACAACATGCAGAGTAATGACATAAGAAAGGTTATGCTGTATTTCAAATGATTATTTTACCAGTATTTATTTAGAAATTGATTTCTGAAATTCATCTTGTCACTGAGATCAGAAAAGACAGACTGACCTGGTTTCTTATGAATGTCTTTGTTCTTTTCTTTTCTTGAGTTTGTTCTTAGGAATCTTATTTGATCAGAGTGGAGTATAATGATGGAAAAGCCTCCTGGATGCTGGGTTATGTAAAGATAGGATCCTACCGTCAATATCTACATCTGCTTTTCCCTCCTACATCTTCCTGAGAAGAAAGAGCAAATATGAGTGGGAAGCTCAGTGGGGCACTAAGAAGAGCTCTATCAGAAGGACTCAGTCTTCACTTTAAAGCATGAAGATTTTCTTGTAGCACCCATGCCTTTCTAATCTCAGATATTATACATTGCATGGACTATACCTGTAGCCACTTACTATAGAAGGGATTCAGACGTGGCTTGATAATGTGACTAGAGATAAAAGTCATGTCCCCAGACAAAAAAGAAGGTAAGAACAAGATAGGCCTAATTTAGAGCTATAACTAATAAGAGGAGAAACAGTCAATATACAGAAAATAGCAGATTGTATACGAAAAGTAAATCAGAAAGTCTTTTTTTAATCTTTTACTTTTTACTCTAAAAGGATATGGTGAATCATATTTCAGGGAATAAATTAATCAGTGGCTGAACATGAAAAATATACTACTATGGGCAAGGTGGTTTTAATCACTTCTCATACAGGAATCTTCAACATCTACTACAATCCATTGGGTCAGTTGCAGGAGAGTGAGCTGACAGGATAATTGCTCTTGCCTACTGTGGTGGTAGCCTAAGAATGACCCCCTAGACTTGACACTAGTGAGGAGACCCTAGTCCATGCATCTAGGTCGGCTTGTTTTGCTCTGCTTTGAAGCTTTACTTCAGGGCTCTAAAATTAAATTAGAAGAGCTAGATTTGTCTTTAGGCATATTTATGCCTGCTCCAAGGTGGGAAGCTGTGTCTTCACACACTGTGTGGAGTTCAGCACATTATTTGATGTGTTTGCTTCAGACAATTCAGTAACTTTTTCCTTAATTCCTGGGGACATGTTTGTCCTCTGGAGCTTTGTCTTTCTCTGCAAGAGAAAACAACTTAATAAGATGGGAATTCTTGAAGGAATAGGATATAGGATATCCTATAGGGTAGGTGTTATAGGATACCAAAAGTTCTTACTTTAAGCTTGGTTATTCCTACTTAATTTCCAAACAGAAGTAAATCACAAATCTGTTCTATTGGTCTAACAAAGCCATAGCAATATGATATTTAATAGAACTGACTAAACTATCTAAAGTTTTAAGCTATATGAAATCCTTTGAAACTTTTTGAGATGTGCATGACTTACAAACCAAAGAGATTAAGTGTGCACAACTATGTAGGGTACTGTTGCTGACTACTTTGGGAATGCTGTTTGGGTTTTGGCTATATAAATATTACTTTTTGTCAGCTAATACTTTAAGAATGATAAGAAAGGTCTTGTTATCCCTACAAAAGCCTGTATTGTGCTTGGCAAATTGTCTTTATCCAAATGTTCCTTATATGAGATAACTGGGAGAAGTCATACTAAGTCCTGGCAGCAGCTGTATTAAACTGAGGGATACTTATAAAAATATTTTTTACCCCATAGCTGGAGGAATGAACAGTAGTACATGTGACAGATTGAGCTAAAATGAAGCATCCTTCTACTTCAACTATAACAGAAGTGGAAATAGCAGATACAAGCTCCGTACTATATTCCAAAACTAAATTTACTTGAAGAGCTACACTTAATACTGATAAAGCACCCCAAGGAAAAATGTCCTCAGTACACAAATAAGCTGCAAGGGAAACAAGAGGAGGCTTGTTATGACAAAAATAATGGTACAAAGAGGAAAAGGCACACACCTGTTTTTCATCTAATTATTTTAGTTTGTAGTATCACGTAGAGGTTAATTGAGCCAACCCTATCAGTGTTCAGACTTTAAACTGTAGGAGCTTTTACTTAGGCATGTAGCTTACAGTTCAATTTTCGGATGCTATTGAAAAGATGATTTTTAATTTCCTGAATAACCAGGAGAGACAGATGCCTTTGAAGACCTCTACAGGGACAACCTTGCTGCCTAAATGTTCAAGCATAAGCAAGCACAGCCTTTTTCTATAGATTTTTAAAGGCATCTTCTTCTCTCCAGTGAGTATTGACATTTGATTCAAGAGCACTGCTTTACTCCACTATCATCTACATTTTAGGCATAAGAACTTTGATGGTGCTATGCAGGCTAGTCAAGCAAACTCACTATGGCCTGTTAGTAGAACCAGAGAAAATACATTGGTACAGAGGTATGCATTTTGTACCTGTCCCAGGTAATAACAAAATTATATGTTTATTAACTAAGTAATGTAAGTTTCAGAAATCAGCACCTAAATATCTCGGCTTCATCTGAACTATGATAATAAACTTGTTCAGCAGTTTTTCACTTTATAAAGTTTCAAATACATAAATAACTATTGTTTTTATATTCCTATGTGCAACACATCAAGGTAATCCTTTTTTGTCTCATGGAGTAGAGCTGCAGGAAAAGAAATTATAAAATAACTAATCAAATCAACTGAACCAATAGAACTGCACAAGGAGAAGATATTACTGCATACAAAAGTACAAAGAATCAGGGCTGCAGACTTTATCTCAGATGTTATATTGGACTCTTCTCTTTGGAATGACTTTGTGCAAATAAGACTTTTACTTTCTGGTAATATTGTGTGGTTTATTTGAAGCATGTGATGTATGACAGAGATTAGGTTTTACTCTTTTCAATAAACATATATTTGTAGAAGCACACTGGCCTAAAGTGCAACTATATCTAGGCAAGAGATCTCTGACTCCTCATCTTACTGTGTTCTGTTTAGTTTTATTTAATTTTGCTTTTATTTTCTTTTAGAGAAGGAAATATAATTGCTACTCCTTTCATGCTTCTCTGCGATATCAAATAATAATTTGTAATTAGAATAGCAAAAATCAAAGATATTTATAAATTCAACTATATAAGACATATGCCAGTCATCCCTGACCTTCTCTTTTAAAAAGTAAGAAATTTATAAATTCAGCTAGATAAGATATATGTCAGTTACCTCTAATCTTCTTTTTGAATGGTCTACTTGCCCACTTTGAGTTTTTTTCTGCTCCTCTAGCAATAGTTCCTTCAAAAACTTTTTATGAAGTAATTACCTCAAACATATACACCTATTGTACATACAAACTGGGTATTTTTCACATCTCCCAGCTCCCTAAATTCTTGGCGGTAGAGACACCAAAGAGCAGAGCCAGTCTGAGTCTTGTTTCACTTTCCTTCTAAAGCAACATTAAAACACTAACTTTTAACCAAATATATTTAAATACTACAAGCCTTAAGACCTTATAAAACATCCTATTTTCAGGAAGAAATTTCTCATTAAAACAGAAGGGAAACAAAATGGATTAAGAGAAATAAACAGGAGGTGGTGCCACTTGGCTAGAAGAACAATTTTCACATAATGGTAGAGCAGGGAGCTACCAAGTTTCCATGCAGTAAGGAAGGCATAAAGGAGTTTTGTATTACTACTAGAAAGTAAGATAAAGTCTATGTATGAGTAACTTATATTGTTCTTAATATAGAATCATAGAATCATAGAATGGTTTGGGTTGGAAGGGACCTTAAAGATCAGCTAGTTCCAACCCCCCTGCCATGGGCAGGGACACCTTCCACTAGACCAGGTTGATCAAAGCCCCATCCAATCTGGCCTTGAACGCTTCCAGGAATGGCATATCCACAGCTTCCCTGGGCAACCTGTTCCAGTGTCTCACCATCCTTAGACTAAAGAATTTCTTCCTAATACCTAATCTAAATCTCCCCTCTTTCAATTTAAAGCCATTACCCCTTGTCCTATTGCTCCACTTCCTGACAAAGATTCCCCCTTCATCTCTCCTGTTGGCTCCCTTCAGATACTGGTAGGCTGCTATGAGGTCACCCCGGAGCCTTCTCTTCTCCAGGCCGAACAATCACTGGTCTCTCAGCCTGTCTTTATAGGAGAGGTGTTGAGAGAGCTATATATGAATTTGTCTTCCACAATGTCCTGGAGTTCAGAGAAGATGAAGATGTTCTAAAGCCTTATTTGTTTCCATTGTCCTCAGGTTGTTTCTGTAACTTGGATTTTACAAGAGAAATATACTTCCCACCACCCCATGTTTTTCTCTCCAAATTGGACAATACATCTTTTGGCCACTTTGATTGTTAGAGACAAACTAGATAATCTACTTTCCAGGGGGTACTCTTCATACTTTTCTATGGCGGAGAACTGAAATGACTTTTGGGAAGAATTAGTATCTCTACCATTTAATAGGTATTCAAATGCTACCTTCAGTATGAAGAATATATAAAAGATTCAAAAGCAGCTGTTTCCCATTTAGAATGTCTCAGAGTTTCTTATTGTATCAAGGGGACCCTCTACTGTGTAAACTTTGATATAGACTGACCTGTGCGGGGGAAATGTAATTTAATATTAGATCTCTGGTCCTTCACACATGAATATTCTCTGTATCCAGACTTGTGAACTTGAACTCTGGTTTGACTCAGCTTTTGAAACTTGTGCCCAATAGTTATCCTATCCACACAGATTAACTATCGTATTCTAGCCACCATTTTCTTCTGCTAATCCTCCAGATTACTAAATCAGTAGATTTTAATAAAGAAGCAAACAAGAATTAAGATGGGGAGAGTAGAGGTAACCCTCTCAAGACAGCTTCTAAGGTTAAATAGGGATGTTTTTCTTCTTCAAAAAGATTTCTGTAAAGTCCATATGGGGAATCTGAAAAGGAGTTTGACGGAAGAAATATGAAGAAACTGAATTAAGCAATAAAATGCAGGACCGGTCTCAGAAGGTCAGCAGAATATGCAATGTTTTGACAAGGAAACAATGTTTCCAAATATACCTTGAATTCTAAGTAGTAGATTTCAAAAAAGATATGAAGGTATATATTTAATCATGTTTTAGGTGCAGGGGAATATGCTCTTTCCAAATTGTTTTAACTGAAGACTAATAACCATGAATTCAATTTAAACAGTTGCTCAGATAAAATGATGCTCAAAAGCTGCAGTACGATGTGTCTTTTAGAGCATGGATATGAGATTTTCCAATGTGAAACTAATTTTAAGGAAAAAGATAATTGATGATTTTTTCTAAAAGTGATGGTGATGATGAAGTACCGAATTTGAACTACAAAAATTGCTGCTAATCTGGTTTTCTGGCCAAATCTACACAGAAATGCTTCATCTTACCCCATATACTTATACTAAAGTTAGTGCTTAGTATATTTTGATGAGAAGCTAAGGCATATGCCTAAAATACCGGTGTTACACCAGGTGTCCCATCCATCTTGAAATGAGAGTGTTTAAGGACAGCTGCACATGACTTGATGTGAGAAACTTCAGTGCGAGGAGGGGTAATAAAGGTGGGTTTATTTTCATTTTCTGACCTGTCATTTTCTCTAATAGTAAAAGTGCAATATGATCCTTGTACAGAGAATGGTCTGAGTTCAAAAAATTGTTTTCTATATAATATGCTTGTGATGCTGTCACTGAAGTGTGGTGCAGTGAGATGTAGCCTAATGCATACTAAATTCCTGTCTTCCACAGATTATGTTATTCAGTTTAATGTTACATTAAGTGTGTATTCACAGTGACTGCAATGAAAAGCTTGCCAAGGATCTATTATAGCTTTCACAGTCAACAGAATATAAACTGTAATTAGATTTAGAATTGGAATGGAATTAGAAACCTTTGTGAGGGACTCTAAAAGGAATTTAGAGTCTCAGCTCTCTTTCTTATGTTGTTGTAGTTGTGCTAATTATGAAAGGCAGGTCTAGTTTGGGCTAAAAAGTGCTTATGTCAAGAAAAGAATCGTGGACTTTGTAAGAAAATGAAGAGAGCTTTCATCTAGCTCATTCAGAACAACTTTTCCCTGTTATGTATTTTTATATGTAATTATCTTGGTCAAAAATAAAAGGAAATGGCATAAGAAAATGGGAGGCATGCTGCATTCTTTTCATATATAATATAATCGATTGTAGAAGCTATTCTTTCAAGATGTTGTTAGGATATCTAAATTTCCCTTCTGTAATCCTTGGATTGAATGAAATCCATGATAGCTCATGTGAGAGATTTAGGGAGATATGAAGAAAAACAGTTTTGATATTTTAGGACTCATCTCCTGTCCTAAAATACCAAAAATACAGTCAGAACTGTATTTTGGTAGTATAAAATGATGCATGGCAACAATGTGTTCAAATGTATACTTCCAGAAGGAAAAAAGGAGAGGAGAGGAGAGGAGAGGAGAGGAGAGGAGGAAACCACCACAAAAATCTGGTTCCTTTCTTAATTCTTCATTCTCAGATGCTCTGAGAGAGACAAATCATATGCAAAAAGGAGATTATTTAGATTCATCTGAATTTGAGGAAGTGTCATGGAGATCAGCTGGGTCCCAACAAAGTATCTACTGGTCTGGAGGCTCTGTATATCAAGCAATACTTGAACAAGGGAAGTGGGTACATTTCAGAGATTACATATGCAGCTGCATAGGAAACAGTCTGAAATATTCTTCAAACGTATATATTACAGTGGTGACTATTATAATGAATTAATATTAATTAAAATAATGTACTGTCTTATGAGTAAGAAAATATTAATCTATTCTAACCTATGTAGTGAACAGACTAATTTTTCTTTATGTATGGCCTAAGTATCAATGTTATCAGTGTTATCTGTTATTCATTTCTGCTTTAATTATGTTACATTTTTAAATTACAAAAATAAATCTTTTTCATCCATTGCAGTCTGTATTTTCAAACACTTACTATAAGCTAAGCCGCATCTCTTTGATTCACAATCATCAACATATTAAATATATTCTGCTTTTAAGATATGTGTGTTATGAAAGATTTCTTCAAAATGTGCAAGCAGCTTTTCTCAAGTGATTCACTTATCTTTTAGCAAATACAAGCATTATATGAAACCTTCATATTCAGAAATGGCTCTTGTAATGAATAAATCCTGAAAGTTTTCACAAAACTTACTATATAAATCACTTTGAAATTCTCTTTCTTTATGTGAACAAAATCCAGATTTGCTTTTAGCGTGGGAAAATTAAAAAATATCTGAGTGCATTTGTAATAGATGTAGAGACACAAAGTAAAAAAAAAACCTTAAGTCTTCAATTGTTTTTTTTTTTAACTTTTATCACTATGGAAATGACCTTATAATTTAGACTGTGCAAAACTTTAAACAACTGTAGCTCTTCTGCTTACATATTTATCCAAGTCTTATAATGCCATTGGTGTCACATATTTAATTCATGTATTTAATGCAGATGATATGGAGCATAGTGTCTTGAATGAGTTCACTAGATTTATTTTTCTACAAAGTCTTAGACTGGATTAATGCAGTAACCTCTTATCTTTAAACCTGAATATAACTACAACAGATCTGTATTTGCAAAATTGTTGTGATGATCTCACTTTAAGTAGTGGTTATTAAAGCAAATTTAAGAAATGTTCCTTTCAGCAGCTTCACACAGATCATAGTACAGGAGATCAGGAAGGTTAAAAGAGAAAATGCCACAAAGTCTCTTTAATGGATTCAAGGGAACATTTAATTTATCTTTATTCTTCAGCCTCTGCTACTTTCTCATACTCATGCTCAACAGATTCTCTGGAGCATTTATCTTAGATTGCACTTGCCCCAGGCCAGACTTGGAATAACTTTAATCCGCAGAGTTCCCAAACCCTTTTTCTCTGTTAAAATTTACTTCTCAGCTTGAAATAATAAGCAAAGCGGACCCTGCCTCAACAGCTCTTGATCATGAACATTAGTGCAGAGATGCCCTCGTTAGAACTACATTTGATGGTCTTTTCCTGGTGCCTGAGAAGTTTTTCCACTCTGAGGTAGCATCAAGATTTAAATGGAAAAGAAAGAAAATACTTCATTGTGTGTGGTTGTGTCACTCTTAAGGAAAACTAACTGAGGAGACTCAGTTGTCACTGAGGAGAAAATCTGAACCAAAAGCACAAGATGCTCAATCTCATGTGCAAGTGGGGTGTTGAGTTTTGAGTTTTGTTATTATCTGCACAAAACCACCTAGTATAGATACCTGAGAAAAGAGGCCAAACACCATTTTTTATAACACTCTTTAGCAGTTCTGGGGAAAAAAGGAAAAAAAAAAAAAAAAAAAAAGAAAGAGGGAAACAACTAAATTAACCAACTTTTGCAAGAATTTCTTTAATCATCCATATGATTATCCAAAGATGATATTCTTTAAGCATCCATATTTTTCCTGGAGATAAATCAGACCTTTAATGTTTCTTCAGAGGCAATATAACTTAATAACATTCTTCACAGTGTATCTTGAAAGACAATGAAAATACAAGATACTTATGGTGAATTATCCTTTCATTTTAATGAATGTATGTATACAAATATGTACCTCCTTCTCGCTTTAGCTCTTTTTTACATACTACACCTGGATGAAGTACTAAAGAACTAATTGATTTATTCTTTCCTCCATTGGTTGAGACAGATATCGTACAAGAACAACACCTCCCACTTGGGAAAAATAGTAGTAAAAAATTTGGAGGTGACTAGAACTGAGAAAATGTTGTAGGGAAAATTATAAATCTTCATTCAATTTGGAAAGTTAATTAACATCAGCAGGGCTCACCTCCTCTTTATTAATAACAAAATGTATTCATAGGAGTGTTTCTAAGAGGTGACTTAAGAAAATAAACAATTAATATTTATGAAAATGGGATTAGTAACTCATGTGGCACATCTCATATTGCTGGCTTATGGACAAGCTGTTGTTCGCTAAAACCCCTTTTTCCTGCAGAGCTGCTTTCCAGTTAGGTTTCCTCAGCCTGTACTGGTGCATGTGGTTACTACTCCTCAGCTGCAGGACTCTGTAGCTACCTTTGTTGAACTTCGTAAGTTTCCTGTCAGCCCATTTTTCCAGCTTCTCAAGGTCCCTCTTAATGATAGAATCTGGTCTATCAGACACTTCTCCCAGTTTTGTTAACAAACTTGCTGACTAGCTTCCAGCTGGTCTTCGTGGTGCTGATTACAGTTTTATGTCTGCCTTCCCATTCACTTGCCTAGTTTGGATTTTATCCATTTGTCAATGAAGATATTATGGTAGACATTGATGACAACATTACTGTTTGACATAAAGAGTATCTGTTGCTCTCACAGAATGACAGAATGATATGGGGTTGGAAAGGACCTCTGGAGATCATCTAGCACAACCCACCTGCCCAAGCAAGTGTACCTACAGCAGGTTGCACAGGAACATGTCCATACAGGTTTTGAATGTCGCCAGAGACGGGGACTCCACTACCTCTCTGGCAGCCTATTCCAGGACTTTGCCACTCTTGAAGTAAAGAAGTTCCTCCTCATATTTAGGTGGAACTTCTTATATTCAAGTTTGTGCCCATTTCCTCTTGTCCTGATCCTGGGCACCACTGAAAAAGTATTTCTAGGCATTGATCAGATCCCCCCTCAGTCTTCTCTTCTCCAGACTAAAAAGACCCAAGTTCCTCAGCCTTTCCTCATAAGAGAGATGCTCCAAGCCCTTAATCATCTTTGTAGCCCTTGGCTGTACCCTTTCCAGCAGTTCTCTGTCCTCCTTGAACTGAGGAGCCCAGAACTGGACACAGTACTCCAGATGGGGCCTCACCAGGGCAGAGTAGAGGGGTAGGATAACTTCTCTCAACCTGCTGGCCACGCTCTTCTTGATGCATCTCAGGATGCCATTTGCCTTCTTGGCCACAAGGGTACATTGCTGGCTCATGGTCGTCCTGTTGTCCACCAGGACTCCCAGGTCTTTCTCCTCAGAGCTGCTCTCCAGCAGGTCATCCCCCATGTATACTGATGCAGATGGTTATTTCTCCCCAGGTGCTGCGGCACCCTACACTTGCCTTTGTTGAAGTTCACCAGGTTCCTCTCTGCCCAGATCTCCAGCCTGTCCAGGTCTTGTGCTGTGCTGTATGGGGGCACAGACTTCTGGTGTGACAGCCATCCCTCCCAGTTTTGTATCATAAGCAAACTTGCTGAGGGTACACTCAGTACCTTCATCCAGGTCATTGATTAATATATTGAAGAGGACTGGACCCTGTACTGACCCCTGGGGAACATCACTTGTTACAGACCTCCAACTAGATTCTGTGCCACTAATCATGACACTCTGAGCTCTGTCTTTCAGCCAGTTTTCAATCCACATAACTGCCCATTCATCTAATCTATACTTCCTAATGAGGATAATGTGAGACACAGTATCCAAAGCCTTGCTGAAGACAAGGTAGACAATATTCACCACCCTCCCCTCATCTTTCTATCCAGTCATGCCATCATAGAAGGTTATCTGGCTAGTCAGACATGATTTCCCCTTGGTGAATCCAGACTACTTCTGATAGCTTTCTTTTCCTCCTATGCCTCTCCCCTCATACACTAAGCCATCCAAGTTTCTCAGATTGGTTAGGAAATATTTTCCCTTCATAAATCCATGCTAATGACTCCTTATCACCTTCTTGTCCATCATAAGTTTCCGGGATGATTTCCTCCATCACTTTCTTAAGATTCAAGTCAAATCTGACTGCCTTTGAGTTCCCCAGATTTTCACACTTGTCCCATCTCAGATATTCTCCAAGGTACTGGACTATAAACCCTTCAGATTCTCTGAACTAAACGCAGTTTGAGGCATCTTGAAAGAACTAGCAAAATCAAGTTTGTTAGGAGGCTCAGGTTCAAAAATCCCTGTGTTCTGATCTTCTCAGGAGGAGGAAGGAATCACATCAGTATAAACAGGTCTTCTCTGGAGATTTTGCTGTAGTTCAGCTTTAGGTTCCTATTGCAGATTGAAACTTGATGTACAAGTCTCTATTGTACCAAAATGTACAATATAATGTTAGCAAAACATTTTATTCTTACAAGATGTATAAACCCTCCTGAATTTGTATTTCATTCTGAGTAGCAAACTAGCAATTCCCTGTCCTAAAATATAAATAGAAAATGTATCTTTTTTGGAGGTATTTAGGCTGTGAGGTAATGGCCTAAAATATGATGATCTAGATGGCCTACCTGTAGGTTTCTAAATTATCCATGAGAAGCAGGTACTCTTCATTGAGTTTGTCTTATGCTTTCTTAGGGTATATCAAGGATAGGAAAAAAATGTTAAACATATGAAAACCCATTTTGGAATCTTCCAAAGGTAATTTTCCTTTGAGCATTATCCAATTGCTATAATGGGTAATTTCTGTCCATAAGTAGCTGTACTTTCCCAAAATGTGATGCAACTGAAACACATAATAATTTATTAATTCATTATTTTTAATTCATGGATCTCACAGCTGTTTAATATTCCTGTCAGAAATGCAATGCATAATTTGATGTTTCATATTCATGTGATTATGCAAATATACCACAGTATTCAAGCGGTAGTGCACTATTCAAGTGAGTAGTGCTGTTGCTAACACTTTGCTTTCTGCATTCCTAGATCAGTATCATAGAATCGCAGAATATCATAGAATCATAGAACTGTGGAATGGCTAGAGTTGGAAGGGACCTTAAAGATCATTTTGCTACAAGCCCCCACCATGGCCAGCAGGACACCTTCCACTAGATCAGGTTGATCAAAGCCCCATCCAATCTGGCCTTGAATACTTCCAGGAATGGGGCATCCACAACTTCCCTGGGTAACATGTTTCAGTGTTTCACCGCTCTTAGAGTAAAGAATTTCTTCCTAATATCAAATCTAAATCGACCCTCTTTCAGTTTAAAACTGTTACCCCTCATCCTATCACTACACCATCTGATAAAGAGTACCTCCCTATCTTTCCTGTAGGCCCTCTTTAAGCACACCATATAAGTGTGCAGTTCAATATGCTTTATAAGCTGGCAGTGTTTTTACATCATGTTCTGACTCAGGTAACTGGACATTTGAAAGTGTTATGCTTTCTGGAACATTTTAGAACAGAATTGCTTATTTGCATAAGTTGCTGTTAGCTGACTGAAATAAACATTCAGCCTCTGCTAAAATTTAGCCTCCATTAAAATATCCAGCTAGAATATTAGCTATTTATGCTAATAGTCCCAGGAGTGCTTTTCATCTTCCATACCTGTGTGCGCGCCATGGCTAACAGTTTACCTTTTCCCACATGTATTCTGATTTCCACAAGAATAAAATCCCTACATGAAGCAATAGAGTTTTCCAAAGAGTCCTCTTCCAAATAACAAAGTGATGGCAAATACAATTTTTAGCATTTTTATAAGCTCCAGCACAGATTCAGAACTTTGTTTTCTTTCTGGCTACTAGTATCTACTGATTTATATTTTATTATGCTAAGGACTCAATTATGAGAGTTTAATAAATTTAATTGTAATCCCTGGCTCACAATTCTCATTATCTTCCATCTGAGCCAGAAAGAGATAAGAAATAGAGAGCATATCTAGAAATCTCTCAGTTGACAAAGAAGATTGGCATCCACCCTTTTCAGATAATGGTGTGTCGAACTGATGCTTGTAAACAAGTCCTTGAGACTACTCTGCATATACTGGGGACCTCTATTATACACTCTCTAAATCTTAATCTAAATTTACCAGCAGCATGTGCAAAGATGAAAGTATCTCTAGTGCATACTGGCCCAACGTTTTATTTCCGTTTATATGACCAAGATTGCCAGAGGTCATCATTAAACAATAACTCAGCTGCTAACAAAACCGATAGAAAAGGAGTCAGCAGAGAGACTAAGGAGACTCCTTCCGTTGTAGGTTTGCCCTGGTCTTAGCTGGAGCCGCAACAACTTTCTGCTCAGTGAGAGAGCTTTTGCTTATGCCCGTTGCTGTGACAACCAGGGTCAGCTGACTTGGACATTTACCCCATGGAGGGGTAAATGGAGGGGTTCAGCCCTGTGGGGAGGGCTGAACAGGTCAGGTGACCCAAACTGACCAATAGGGTGTTCCATCCCATTGGCCTGCCCAATGTAAAAGCAGAGGGAGGGAGAGGGGTTAGGTTGGCTTTTCTTCAATGGTTGCTTTCTCCTTGGCTCTCTTCTAAGGAGGGTCTTGTCAACTCATCTACCCTTGATTGTGATCTGTGTTCCTGAAGGTAGATTTGGAATCCAGTTCCTATTTGTCAATGAGTCCAGTCTGGAACTTTACTAGTTCCAGTCACTGACATCTCCATGGGAGCTTGATATGGTTTTGTATATATTAATATATATTTTATTCATGTCATTATTTTCTTTTTATTGATATTTTATTAAAGTAGTTTAGGTTTTTTTTTTTCAAACTTGTAACTGTCTTTGTTTTCTTCCTCTCCTTGGAATGAGAGATGGGGAGAGCATCTGCTGTCTTGTCATTGGCCAGCCTGACCCAAACCACAACAGGTATGATTATAACTTGAATTTAAATCTGGAAAAGTTTGGTGATAACAGATAACCTGCCTATCTCATTAGCATGAGATAAAAGCACTGAAATATGAAGTTTTTGAGCAAATGATCTTGTGATGTATGTAGAAGCTGTATGCCTATATACAATGGTTGACATGAAATGTTTTATTTTTATGAAGTAAAACTCCTAGAAAAAAATATGCATTGCACTTTTATTCTCACTATTTGTAAACTCAGGTAACAGAAAACATAAATTTGAAGTTCAGAATTGTAAGCAAAGAAATGACATTTCTTAGCTGCTACATACTGATTTGAGTTTTAACACATTACAGGCATAATTTTACTACTAGGAAATTAGAAACATTGCAGAAGGTTGTGACTTTAAACACATTAAATACAGAGTATCTGTAATGTAATGTTTTGAAGAAACAGATAGTGGTATTGTTAGACTGATATTCAAATAGCTGGAAAAAATAATCTGAGTCCATATTTAACTCTAGTAAATTATGGTATATCATACTTGACAGGAGTTCTACTTGCCAAAATACAAGTCTAACAGTCTTATAATCAGATTATGTAATTAAGGATTTAAATTTTAAAAAATTATTGTAAACTCATACACCATCAAAACTGAAAGGTCACATAATTGAATATGTTTTTTATCCTTGACATATGCAAATTGTGCTTAACAACAAAAGACAGCAGTATTCCATAGGCTAGATCTTATTCACACAATGTCAGTGTTATAAAATGGGAAACCTATAGACAGAACAAAGATACCTTCAACTTTTCCCAGAAAAGGAAAAAGAAGATAGATTAAAAGCCAAAAAAATAAACTATGGATAAAACAAGGGTGTTAAACAACATTGAAGAAATCCTCAGAAAAAGCAATATTTTAACAAAAACCTCCTGAGATACTTCAGGGCATCAAGATGAAAGAATTTAAAGTTAGCGAGGACTTGATATTAAAACTTTTGCATATTACCTGGTTTCCTTTTCAGAGTGAAACATAAGGATAGCTGGAACTTTAGTTTCATAGAATCATTTAGGTTGGAAAAGACCTTTAAGATCATCATGTTCAACCTTAAACATAACACTGCCAAATCCACCACTAAACCATGTACCCAAGTGCCACATCTGCACATCTTTTAAATACCATCAGGGATGATGACCCAACCACAAGGCAAGGGCCAAAATACTTTTGAACATTTGAATACCTAACTAAACTTCTATAAGCAGACTGAAAGAAACATGCTAGTTTCCCTCCATCCCTCAGTTATAAGCTCTGTTTTTTGTTCTGCTTGCTTCTTAAATTTAAGATTTGTGTTAGTTCTGGATTCTGACTTAGACTTCTCATTTTTCAGGACTACAAAGAGTACTGTGATTACACATATCAACCTTACAGGAAGGTGGTGGGTTCTTCGTATGCTAGTTCATCAGCTAAAATGTCTCATCTGATTTTTGCTTTAGTATCTTTCATGCAAGTATCATGTCTGCACTAAAGATGATCACTAGTTAAATAGATTTGAGCAGTGCTAAACTGTAGGCAAACTAGCATTTAAGCTTTGATTGGTAAAAGCTACACTATGGCAATTTTATTAGTCATATGTCTGTTGATGTGCTCATGTGGAGTTATTCACCATTATGGGTATTTCTTAAGCACAATATACTGGCATCAGTGAAAAGGAAATAGGTTCATGTACAGTGTGGACAGTTATTGATCTGCTGAGGCTTGACAGAATATCTAAAGTAGCAAGGGATACCTTACATTCCACTGGTACATATTTCTAATTTATGTTTTTGTCACCCAGGAAGCCTGTGATAAATATTTCTTGCACGATAAAGTAGGCATGGGATTGCTGTCATTTTTCCTGTTCTAACCAACCCAATAAAACTTTTAAGAGGTCAGGGATAGGCTTTACAAAAAATTGAGGATCTGCTCTTTTGAGATACCTAAGGATATCATGGGAAAGCAAACTACACCCTCTGAAGCCATATGAATAAAGTACTGACTTATAATACAACACTCAGCAAAAGGTATTTCTTTCCTGATTGCTCCTCGTATAGTTTTCTACAAGTTATTCCTCTTTTTATAGCAGATCTAGACATTTTGATTTTTAAAACAAATTTAGTTATGTAAACAAAAATTGAAGAGGTTTTTTTTTCAAGGTTGAGCAACGCTGGTGATTTATCAGTACCCAACCAATACTGTCACTAAACTATTAATTGCAAATTATTATATTTCTGGAGGGTGTCCTTAATAATTTTTTATACATAAGTTAATATTAGTGAATACAGTAAGAGGAGTCTTAGTTTTCTCCCTTCATTTTCAAAGTAGCATTATTCAGGTCCCCAAAATTTAAAGACTGGCTTGCTCTGAAACAAAATTCCTCTTCCCCAAACCAATCATTAGCCACACAAGCAGACGCAGGGTAACAATTAGACTTCTTAGTAAGACAACATATTTAGTGTAAATAAAATCCTTGCTTAAAAGTAGTACAACCAGAAGATTCTTACACTCTCTCCAGACTCTCCAGAACAAAAAAGGTCAGAACAATGGAAGGTAGAACAATGTGACTCAGTTTTGACCAAAGCAATTCTCTACCAGTATGACAACTCCATAGTGAATTACTGTATTTACAGCTACAGTAAGAGAGACAGGCAAGCACTTAGCAGTAAGCAGTAGCTCACACAGATCCTGGGTAGAACTGAAGCTGAAAGGCAGAACACATGACTTCAGTGTATATAGATCCCTGAGGCTATATAAATATGGATGAAGTGGTGTGAAGGATGCTTCACACAATTCATATGGGGAAAAAAGGCAACTAAAATGGTGGAACTAAAACTGTTCTACCTTCTTCCTATCTACAGTATTGTCCTATTGTCCATTTTATAGAGATGAGTAATTCTGTGGACCCATGGTTTCCGAACGTCCTTCTTAGCCACTTTGGGATGTTTGCCCAACAAACACATGTTGAGCTTTGACTGAACTACTTCCTTAAGTAAAACACCATTCAGTAGGTTGCTGACAGCAGCCTTCTCAGCACACTTTGTTCAGATGTGATATTTTACTTTGTCTCCTCTACTTTCCCCTTCAAGATAAAACCCACATCTCTGTGTCAAGAAGACTTGCTGTCAGCAATCTGCTTCATGGGTGCCAAGAGTAGCAAACAGGTACATTGTGAGTAGCAAACTACCGCACTAATTAAGTACTGTAAGTTAATACTTTTCAAAGAAGCAAAACAGTAGTGATAAAATGAGAGTGACAAATAATCTTGTTTTTCAGAGAGTCAGAATGGCCTGATTTCTACTGAATTTCTCCCAACACTTCTAACTGAAAAAGTCAATCTGGTAACCAGTCTTAAGAAGAATACAGATCCTGGATGCTATAATGCAGCCCCCAACCAACCAAATAAATCTATTGTAAGGTGTTTTTTTGTTATATTATGCATATATTTTTGCATAAAATATTAACTGAATAGTTCAATAATTTCCTGTTCCTAAATCAGTTACAAGTGACCACCAAATGGCTATCTTTGTTTCATATTTCATAGGAATTAAAAGTAGAGTGAAAACAAGAAAAGTAATTAGCCCAATGTTTGAAATGTTATGGATGGAGTGGATAGATACTGTGACACAAAGACTCTCCTGAATTTCAAAAATTGCAACAGAAGGGGCTTATGTGTCATCTTAGTCAAGAGGTTTGAGATGTTTCATTCTCTTTGCATGATTTAGAAAACAAGCAGTTAGAATATATTTTATGTATTCTGTAAGGCAATTGCATAATCCATAAAGGACCAAATAGACCTTCCAAATTAGCTCCTCCTCTTTTTGTGTTTACACTTTAGACAGGTGTGTGCTAAACTACACTCTCATTTTTATTAACAGTGAAAATATGATCTTGTCAGATTGTTTCAGATGGAGAGAAAATTGTCAAGTACACATACACTCAGTGAAAATGATGAGAGTTGAGTGTGGTAAAGAGGTAAAGGAGTTAACATTGTGAATCTGGAAAGTGACAAAAGAAAACCATTGGCTCACAAGTGAGAAAAGAAGGTATGAAAAATATATTCTCTACTCTGCTTCTTCACAGTGAATCTATTTTCTCTTTCAGTTAAAGATCATCAAAAAAGAAGTCTATGCTATTAATTCAGGTTGGGGTTTTACAGAGTCTGTATTGGCTTATCTGTGCTTTCATTAGAAACAATGAAAAGTTTGCTCTTCAACTCAATCAGCCTTAAAGTATTCTTAACTGCTCTTGAAAATCCTCTAGTAGATTTCCTTCAAGATTTCCTACAATTAGAAAAAAAAGATGTGTATGTTTTAGAGTAGAAATTCTGAATTTCCTGTAATAGCACACCCACTAAGTCCACTTGTTAATATGGTACTTGTATCACCTCAATACATTGACAGTACTGGAAAAGAGCTGCATTGTGTAGCAATACGATGCTTTCTGAGATGCCTTCTGCATATTAAAATAAACATCCATGGTTTTGTTGTTGTTTTGGGTTTGATTTTTTTTTTTCTCTGACCTAAGTTTTGTTCTTTTTTATTTCATCAAAGAGAACAAACTTATGTTAATTCAGTCCTGGTTTATATCAACTCAGGATTCGGATTCTATCTGTGCTCTGGGTATAGATTAAATTGTTGGTGTCTCATGATTTACAATAATCTTTTCAGCAAAAGATTGCTATTCAACATGAGGGGAGTGAGAAGGGTAGTCAGGCAATTAGTAGAATACACTGATCTCATACAGCTGAGTATAATTTACTGTCTCTCCTCATTTGTGAGTTTCAATCCACTTCTGACCAATGGAAGGCTCTACAGAACATGGTCTTACATCCCAGGAGGGAATCCTACCTTCGTTGGGTAAAGGCAGTCAGCGGGTAAAGAAGGGGATGTGGTGGGAAGATGTTTATTTCTAGTCTGAATGCTTAAAAGAGTTGGGTTTGGGTTTGGGTTCGGGGTTGTTTTGTTTCTTTTTTTATATTAATATTGTTCTGATATGAAATACAGATCTGTTCCAGGGAAAACATTGTAAAAATGCAAGGTCTATCCATTTAGGTGTCCTTGCCATGAGGATACAAGCAAATGCTTTTCTATCTCTACTGTTACTGTGGTTCTTGCATTTTAGGCTACAAAATGGCTTTCAGTCAAGATGTCTTGTGACCTGCTGGTTACAGTACCCTTGGATAATGCCACTGCGTAACTAGAAAGCAGAAGGCAGGCAACATCCGTGCAACAACAGCAGTAATTTCCTTCATAAGATCATTCTGAGAAGTCTGGGCAGACTGAACTGCAAGTGAATGGAGACCCTCATATTTCCAATTGTTGCCGGTACTCATAAGCATATGGAATTTTTATCTTGAGAAGCACTTAATGTATACTTAAAAACCTTAATAGGTTGTTAACCAAATCCTAAGAATCCTATGTTGGTGATAGGCATCTAAGCCAGACAGATTTCTTTCTACCCAAAGTGCTCCCCATGTGAAATTCCCAAGCACATCATTCCTCTGCAAACTTTGAAAGAGATGACATTACTGGAGAAGGCATCTACATGGACTTAAGCAACTATATCTTAATAACTACCTTTTATTTATTATACAGTCCATTTCTGAAATACTTACACTATCTATTTTGCCATTAACACAAGGGACATAATGAGATCAAACCTAGTAATTACTAGTTTAAATTTCTTTTAGTCCAAAGCAACTATTTCAGAATGAAGAAATAATTGCTAGCTAGGTGTTTGCTTAATTACTATGTAAAATTCCATATAGACACGACTCCAGAAAATGTTTCAAGCAAAAGCACAAGTTGAAGAATTAACCCTCCTGACATATTTTTAATAGGGTGAAAAAAAAATACATAAGTATTTTCTCCTGTGCATTCTCTCTCCGGTCTTTGCTGCTTGAAATTTCAGTAATGAATGTAGTACTGAGGAGTTTGCGTTGATCTGACACAATATGAGTCTAAGCCCAGTGTTTATTCACAGCAGAAGACTACTCATACTCAAAAAACCATTATGGCCCGTATGAATTTTGTCACCACATTGTCATTCCTTTTTCATTATTCTCTCACATTTATTTCTGTTCAGAGGTGCCACCAAAACATCTTTGAGTAAGAGGGCATCTTGTGTCAATGACATAAAAACTCTTGGAGAATCGTTTTCTCACATAATAGGTACACCAGAAAATAATGCAGTTGTACAAATACAGAGGATGTGTGTGGTATACCCCAGTTATTGCGAGTTGTACTTAGAATGTTTCCAGGAAATATCAATGTTAGCTATTCATAGAAAATGTTGCTTTAGCTATCATTTATTCTTAATTATTACTGATTTCAATAAGTATACTCATGGAACTAGAGCTCAGATTTAATTTTCCATAAAATTATTTATGGAAATGGGAATGGTTGAGCCCAAATTTCTTCATGAGCAATTTCTATGGTTTTTCCAGCATTCTACTTGACACTGAAGTAAGAAAAACATTTTGTCTTTAAGTATTATCATGCATATAATGTTCAATAAGACACTTTTCTCCCAATAATAATTATAGTATAGTGACACATGGGAAATAAACAAAAGTGGTTTTATGAGAAAGAATTTGAAAACATATATGACCTGAATTAATTACATATTCAAAATTTAGGAAAGGAATAGTTAATTTTCACTATTAAATTTACCTTCTGAATGTACATATTAGGATGGCTAATTACCATTTTTAAACAATATAGACCATAGGTTAGTTTGAGCGCTTTAAAAGTCTCTTGGCTGTCACTTACCCTGTCTTCTCAAGATACTGAAATCATCTTCTACTAGAAAACGGGTAGTTTCTCAGCATCTTGAAAAAGATGTGTTTCTTCTATATTACTCCTGAAATCTCTGAGGCACATCGGCTCTACTGCTATTTTACCTTCAGTTAATACAAAATGTAAATATTTTGCTCCTGAAAAATGTTAGCACATTGAGCAGAGAGGAAGAAATTGTATCCAATTGCACTTTACTATAAAGCATGGTAGCAGTCCTCAGAAATCAGACCAGAAGTTTATATTGCCCTAACCTTGATAAAGACAGTAACTCCTAGGTCTGACTATAGATTCAGGAGATGCAAGTGTCTTTCCTTTTCCACATAAGAAAGGACCATACTTCCATAGCATTTTCATGAATAAGATATAGACTGTTCATTTGCATACAGTTTTGAGAGTTAAGAAATGCAGATTTAACTCCTACACAGAGAGAAGGAAGCTATCTTTAAGAATATAGCAAGTAGTTCTTTATGAGTTTGGCCTTTGGCTCTTTTTGCCTCAGTTCTATCTCCTTAAAGTGTTGTGAGAATGATTACAATAAAGATAATGAGATACTCAGATGCTGTCATAATGGGGCCTTACATATGGACTACTAAAATGGATAGGTTAAGATTAAACACTCCTCTACTTCCTAATGATGTAATTAGAAAGCTTTTAAATTTAAATGAAACACCATTCAAAGTGCCTATCTCTGGCTTTGTGTTTGACCTAGAAGACACATAATTGTAAAGATGAATAAGAGCCCTTGAATAAAAATGTGAATAATAAGAAATAAACAAATGCTGTAAATATGAAAACATATTCCTCTGCCACTTGTTTGCATTTAGGGGATTTCATGTTTCTCCTCTAGCTAGCAGTCTGAAGGGGTTTTATCTCTTATGCTGAAAGCCCCAGATCCTCAACAAGTGAAATTATGTTATGTATTTCCTCCCCTGTCCATGTTCACTATATGGTAATACAGTGTGACAATTATGGCCTAGTGCTCTTTCATTGTGGCAGCAGAGATGGGCAGATCCAAGCAATGCAATTGCCTGTATATCTAAAAATAAAAAAATAATTAAAAAATCTCAGAATATTAAAAATTAAAAAGAATATTAAAAATATTAAAAAATTTTTGTTACCCATAGGGCTGCAAAAATTTACATGGTAGTAGCAGTTCCACTGTCTGGGATTTTAGTAATTCTGTTTTGAAGTTACAGATAACCGCTGCAAGTGCAGTGCATTTCGTTCTCTTATTCTTGCTGAGCCATAATATAATGCTGCGTAAAATCTTTATGTCACAGTGGATTGTACTCAGCACAGAACTGTGATCTCCAGCTTTCAAGTTTTCTCTTTCTTGTAAGGTAGCTGTAAAACACATTTGCTTCTGAAAAAGAAGGTGGCTGCAGGGAGGGTATCTTTTCTATAATCAAGCAAAAATATAAGGGAGAGGAGTCTACGGGCAGACTACAAGTGTCATACTGGTGATTTCCAATTTAAAACTTAATGCCCCATTATTGGCCTGACTTTGTAAGTATTTTGAAAGTAACTGGTTGTACCGGGTCTGATAATTCTATTCATAGAAGCCCATCTGGTGCTTTGTTTTGTGTTTGTAACAGTTTTGATAACATACCAATGTTTTCACTATTACTGAAAAGTGCATGGTGTCAAGGCTTTCTCTGGTTCACACTTTACACGCCCTGGCCTGAGAGTAATCTTGGGATGGGCAAGAGCTTGGAGGGACACAGAAATACAGAATTTTTTTAGCATAGGGTAGTTAGACACAGCAGCATGCTGAGTCCATTCAGAGAATTTCATTTTGATGTGGCCACGGGAGGAGTTAGAGGTTTTGAACAGGAATGAACCTATAGAATGGAAAATTACATCTTTCCTAACAATGAGCCTGGAAAGGATCTTGTGGGAAGAAGTTGAAAATAGAATAATGTGATTTACCAGCATGATGTTTTTGTAAAAATGACTAGCGCCTTTGCAGAGGGATAAATGGTGTAAGTAAGGTAATGTTTGCATTTAGCATGTGTGACAGTAATGGAATCCTGCATACAGCTGTGTTGTTGTCATTCTTTAAAAAAATGTTGTCATTATTAGAATAGTAGAGACTAGAATTTAAATTTTTCCCAACTATATAAAAAGGCCTTCTAGTGAGAGATGTCAAGACCTTAATCTATTTATCTTATTAAAAAAACCAACAAAAGTGTGACCAAATTAAGGGCATAAGCATTTTCACAAGAAAGAGTAGCCATGCATTAAAAGAGCTCTTTTATCTAGCTAAGAAGAGTGTAACAAGAACCAGCAAAGAGTGAAGTCAGATAAATTCAAGGAACACTCAGAATAGGCACTCATTAGAATATAGCATGAAGAGAAACAGCACAATTTTCATCTCTTGATGTCTTCAGGTCAAAAGTGTATTTCTACCTGGAAGAAGTACTTCTATCAAACAGAAGTTAGTTGTTTAAGATAGAAGTAAATGAAATTTTGTCCTGTGGCCTAGTTGCATTTCCTACTGCAAAATCAAAGAAGCACCAAAATTGTCCTGCTATATATAAATAAGACTAAGAAAAGACTATAACGTCAGCTCTGAATAATGAAAGTATTTTTGCTTTTTGTATTGCAAAGTGTCCCACCAGCTTTCTTTTGACTGTTTTCAATGTCATCTCTAAAACTAGCAATACAGAAGTTATTTGAAATAATATCACGATTTTTTCTTTTCTATTTGTATGTACTGAAAAGATCTTTTTAAAGGAACTTCTTCATAAATTTTGTCCTTTTACAGGCTCCTGTGGTACATTGAGATTTCCTTTCTTTAGTGGTTTGACCTTAACTAGATGTTATAGAAAATAAACTGATCTTGGCTGTCAGATTTTTAACAATTTAGTCAGATTTAATCATTTTTCACTGTTTTCCTTACTATAGTGGGTCCAGTGGTGTTGAGCCTCAGCAGCCATAAAGACAAAATCTAACAAACTTCCTTGCTTTTGTCATATGTCCTAAAATATGTATGTGTTCTAAGTGATATGATCATTCACTGTAGCTGCAACACATTAATTTTTTTAAGTTTTTAACTACACAGAAATTTGAGTTTTGAAAGTTCTAGTTAGTGCAACACCGAAGTGAGAAAGCATGATGGGAAATTGCCTGCTTGAGCTTAATGCATTCCTAATGCTTAAAGAAAAACTTCCTCTAATTAGTAACAAAATCTTGTAAATTAGCTGTTTCTAGTTTCATAACAGTAATGAGTGGAATTTAACTTTGAGTAAACATAGGTGTGCTATGCCATAGTGGATGACTTAGAGTATCTGTCACCACAAAGGCCATGTGTCTCTTGTAGGTCCTGTGTTATGTCTGCCAGCCATGACGTAAAATGCATACTTTGCACCTGAACCACTCCCAGTGCTTTCATTCATAATTTCATTTAAAATATACTGGGCCAGCCTGGGCTTGAATTTTCTCCATATGGTGCTGTAGTTTAGATTTGTGGCTAAGTGTTGGTAACACACCAGTGTTTCAGCTGTTGCTGAGCATTTGCTCAGAGTGTTTGCACAGCATAAAGGCTTTCTCACTTTCTCACACTGCTCCCTCAGGGAGGGGAAACAGCTAGGAAAGCTGACCCAAACTGACCAAAGGAATAAACCATACCATATGACATCATGCTCAACAATAAAAACTAAGGGGAAGGAGTCATTCCAAAGTAGCCATTGTTCAGAGACTGGATGAGCATTGGTCTGGTGGTGGGAGGTGATCCTTTACAACAATTGGGGCTTGGGCCTTTTTTTGCTCCTTTAATTGTTAAGCTCTCTTCATGATGACTTCTGAGTTTTTCCTCACTTCTGCTTTCCCCCTTGCTGCAGGGAGAAACGAACAAGCAGGTGGTGGGTGCTTAGTTGATAGCCAAGGTCAACCCACCACATAATGGGCATACAGGAAAACTATTTATTGCCATTAGAAAGTCTAGCAGTTGGAACTCTGTTGAGAAAAGAAGTGTTCTCAGTGCCTTAACAATTGTATCTCCAAACATAAGGGCTTCGATAACCTGGGGATGATCCAGGTAAAGGAAGGGCAATTAATCTGTTCTTATCCCACTTATCTCCATGGACAGGAAAAAGGCATCTACAGCACCACGTTATTACCTTGAAGCAGCCAAAAAGCCAAGTAGACTAATCAGTAGGGAACAGTAATTATCACTTTTTAGTCTCTTTGAAAAACTCAATAGAAATCTAATTATAATTATGAATTGGCAAAAGTCTGTCAAACCAGGATGATTGAAAAAAATATTTTTAGTTTAAATGCTGACATTTCACATACTCAGTACTGGGGCCGGTTCTCTTCAACATCTTTATCAATGATCTGGAGGGAATCGATTGCACGCTCAGCAAATTTGCAGATGATGCCAAGTTAGGTGGGAGCGTTGATCTGCTGGAGGGTAGAGAGGCTTTGAAGAGGGATCTGGACAGGCTCTATGGATGGGCTGAGACCAACGGAATGAGGTTCAATAAGGCCAAGTGCCAGGTCCTCCACTTGGGTCACAACAAAACCCCTGCAGCGCTACAGGTTTGGGGAAGAGTGGCTGGAGAGCTGCCTGGCAGAAAAGGACCTGGAGGTCTTAGTCAACTCTCAGCTGAACATGAGCCAGCAGTGTGCCCAGGTGGCAAAGAAGGCCAACAGCTTCCTGGCCTGTATGAAGAACAGTGTCATGAGTAGGACGCAAGAGGTGATTGTCCCCCTGTACTTGGCACTGGTGAGACCCCAACTTGAGTACTGTGTCCAGTTTTGGGCCCCTGACCACAAGAAAGACATTATGGTGCTGGAGTGGGTCCAGAGAAAAGCAACAAAGCTGGTGAGAGGCCAGAAGCACAAGCCTTATGAGAAGAGGCTGAGGGAGCTGGCGTTGTTCAGTCTGGGGAAGAGGAGACTGAGGGGAGACCTTATCGCTCTCTACAACTCTACCTGAAAGGCAGGCTGTAGAGAGGCGGGGGTTGGTCTCTTCTCCCAGGTCACAGATGATAGGACAAGGAGTAATGGCTTCAAGTTGCACCAGGGGAGGTTTAGGAAATATTTCTTTACTGAAAGGGTTGTCCGGCATTGGAATGGGCTGCCCAGGGAGGTGGTTGAGGCACCATCCCTGGAGGTGTTCAAGTGACAAGGTGACATGGTGCTTGGGGATATGGATTAGTAGTGGGTTGTTGTTGGTTTGTGTGTGGTGTGGGGTTTGTGTGGGGGGTTTTTTTGTTTGTTTGTGGGTTTTCTTATGTTTTTTTTTTTCATTGGTTGGACTAGATGATCTTAAAAGTTCCCTTCCATCCTAGGTGATTCTGTGATTCTGTGATAGTGATAAAAGTGCTGTGAGGGAAGGTTTATCTAAAGTTTCTCATTAATTCCTTTGACTACCAATTAGAAGAAATCTGACTAATGGGAACCTGAGAACCTAATTCACATGCTGATGTCAAAATCACAAGTTACTGAACTTTGGTTTATTTGAGGTTTGTTTGTGGTGGTTTTTTTTTTTTTTTGGGGGGGAGGGGGGCGCATTGAAGGAAGAGAGAGATAATTTCTTCATAAAGAGGTTTATTTAACTTTGTTACCTATACATATAATTAGCATACTCTAGGTGTCTCTTAGGTGGCCAAAATTCTGATTGAATACTCTGTCTTGTAAAACTCAGAGTTCAACATTATATTTAGTTATAAAGAAAGGAAAAACAGAATGTCTACCAAAAAAATCAATTTGATATTAGAAAAATACCCAGAAGATGCTCACATGACTTTATTATCATACTTGTTTAAAACTCCAAACACACAGGACTATGAGATCAGACACAAAACCCAAATTAGGAAGCCAGTCTGAGTCTGGTCTAATTTGATTTTACTTTCTGATGAAGAAAATATTTTAAAAAGCTTGTAATCTCTACTAATTTCTTGAGTTATGCTTTAAATTTAAAGTGAATATTATATTAACAGTTTTTTTAAGAAACTGCTCGTCATTCCAAAGGTTTTCATGAATAAACTTTAAAGACCTAATCCTGACAGTAGTCAAATTCCCTTAAATAATTTTGTTAAAGTCATTCCCATTTCAAATATCAGCAATTTATGAGTAACCAGCACTAGGCATGTTCATATCTGAATTGCTTAATGAACAACTACAATTTCACAATTATCTAATTTGAATAATTGCATGTATCAGTAAAATGTGATTTAAGATAACAATTTCAATATTTTTACAAAGAAGCTGGCAAATAATTCAGTGTAAGATGCAAGTACACTTTACACAGGCACTTTAGTTGTCGCTACTCTTGAACTAACTCTTAGCAGTCCTGCAGATATGACCCCAAATTCCTACCCTTCTGCAGAATTAATCTGTGGGTCTTAACTTATTCATACAGGTATAATTACAACAGATACAATGACAGCTATTAACCATCATTCGATATTTTTATGGGTGTGTGGATGAGTGTGTTGTTTTCAAATGCCAGATAGTGAATAATTCACATTTTCTACAAATAGCAGACAAATGTCGCCCACTTTGTACCCTGCCTCCCAAATGTCCCATCCCACTCTGTGTGTTGTACTGTCTATGATCAAGGTGTCCAAGTTTTGGCATGACTCAGCTGAGTATCTTCAGTTTATGCCTTTGAAGAAATTGTTATGTTGTGAGAAAGACTCATGAGGAAGTTCATACAGCATTGTGCAAGGTAGGAAAGGTAAAGTTAGAGAGATACAAGTGTTAGAGCAGGGATCATTAGTTTTTCATGAACTAAAAAGGAAAATGTCACCATGAAAAATAAAAAACTAGAAAGAAAAAAGAAACTTGAAGAACTGGATAGAAAATGGCAACTCAGCAACCTGAGCATCTGTTTGAAAGAGCAGTGGAGGCTGGGCTGCCTCCAGTTACCTGGGATGCAGAGACTATTTGGCAATGTTTTAGGACAGGGAGCATAATGCTGCTTATACTACCCATTTCTTCCATCCTAGCTATCTTTTATGTGAACTAGCTAATAAATACTTGCCTTATTTTTTAAAATTGTATGTGTTCTGCTTGCAGAGTAACCTTTTACGTGACTAAAAACCAGCTGAAGAAAATGACCCTGATAAGAAGGGTTAATAAAGTACCTTTTTTTAAGGTGTTTAGTGATAACAAGTTATGTGAGTCATTTAATCAAACTTTAGATGTCTGTAATACAGACATCTTCAGTGAGCAAGCCTCAGCTAATCATTCTCATTTGAGTTAAGGGAGAGAAATAGGCAATTTCAGGGTACAATTCAACTGACCCATTTTAAACATCAATCTTAGGAGAAATCAATAGTGCCTTAGAAGTACCTCCTTTTCTCACTATTGATTAAAAAGGGGACCTAGGGGATTAGTATGGATGTAGATGCATCCTTTGAAACATCTGCTTTTGGTTAGATGGCCTCTTCTCTGTATATCTGAATTTGTATGGTTTGACAAAATAAGCACATGATCAGCTAAGCCTTCTGTAAGGACAGAGAGACATTCAGTGTAAAGCCACTAAAGCTATTTTTCAGACAGATGATCTTTCATTTTTAACAGATGTTTTCTTATCTTATAGCTTTCTTAATCAACCAAGTCTAATAATAAGCTCAGTAGTTGGAGTGTCACATAATTTTACCTATTAATACCTCAGAAAATCACATATATTTACTGAATCTGTACTAAGAAGGCATTCTGAACCTTTTACTTCAAGTGCTGTCCTCCTCTTATTATCTCATCTCACTTGACAGCACCTAAGTTTTCAGGCTTTGCTTCCTCACATACCCTAATCTTACTGTGATGTGAGTACCCAATACCATGCTGTCAACGTTAACCAGACAAGGGGATGAATCATATAGCAGGTTTGCTGATCAAGTAACCGTACATTGAAGGTAATCATAATCTGACTAAATATGTAATGTATCACAGAGACCTTGAATAAATGTATGTTCTGCAGCACTATAAATCTTACACGCATGTTTAGGCATACTCAGAGTTTCCTTGATCACTTAGGACTCTGACTCTGGTAAACAATGTATGGTAACTGTGACAGAGTATCTTTTCTGTAATTTAATGCTTTTATGTTATTTCCTATGGGATCAGAAACTTCAGGGCAAATTTAGAGGTGACACACACAATGTAAATTATACACTCGCATCAATGTAAAAAAAAGGTGTAAGAAGAAAAAGAACCCAGAATTTGGCCCCATGGTTATTGTCCTCTGATTACCATTCAAAGCAGGATTTGGACTGGTTTGATCTCATTACCTGGGGAGAGCTCTGAGGATGTTTTCACAGTGTAAGTATTGTCTCAAACTAAAGACCACCTTTCATGGCTGAAAGGAAAAAGAACAGGATTGCAGTGACCATGCGTAGTTTTCCCCTGCACCTACCTTTTATTGTGCTACACCGTGAGGAAGGTTTGGTTCTTCAGGTCCTAATTTCTCCATACCTAAACACTTTATTTCCTGAAACTTTGTGAAAATGCAGTCTGAAATGTTTTATTTATTTTGGAGTGGTTCAGATTGTTTGGGCAGAAGGCAACATACTTAGGCCCTGTTCTAACCCCGATTTTCATTTCAGGATGTGTAAAACTATGGGATATGACATTAGATAACTAGTCATAACAAATGACACAAAAAACACTGACAAAAGTTACGGATCACACCACAAGGACTGCCTGGATTTCACAGGTGTTGAAGGTGACGTTGTTAAATAAGAGACCATGAAACTGCAAAATGCACAGTTTGCACTGTTGGAGGCTGGCATTGGGAACCTTTTTTGTTGTATAGTCTTGAGGGCCAATGGCATCTAGGTAACCATATGCGTAATGTGTAAGGCCAGAAGGACAAGGTAACAACTTGACCAGGGCTCTCTGTGGAAATCTGTGAGGCAGCTCTGAGCCTGATCACCGCAGCCTAATAAGGGCAATAACCCAAAGGCAGGGTATATGGAAAATAAGGAGGTGATCAGTGACAGCCAACATGATTCATTAAAGGCATATTGTGTCTGACAAACTTGGTGGCCTTCTACAATGGGGTTACAGTGTTGATAGATAAGGGAAGAGCAACTGACACCATCTACCTGGAATTGTGCAAAGCCTTTGACATTGTCCTGCATGATATCCTTGTTTCTGAATTGGATTTGACAGATGGATTACTTGGTGGATAAGGAATTGGCTGGGCAGTCACACTCAAAGAGTTATATTCAATGCCTCATTGTCCAAGTCATGAACAGTAACGAGTGGCATTCCTCAGGGGTCGATACTGGGACCGGTGCTGTTTAATGTCTTTGTAGGATGGTGAGTTTGAGTTCACTCTCAGCAAGTTTGCCAATGACACCAAGCTGAGTGGTGTGGGTGACATGCCTGTGGAATGGGATGACATCCAGAGGGACGTGGACTAGCTCAAGAAATGGTCCTGTGTGGATCCTGGGAAGTTCAACAAGGCCGTTGCAAGGTCCTGCACCTGGGTGAAGGCAACATCTGGTAAGAATACAGGCTGGAGACTGAAGGGATTGAGAAAAACCCTGCCAAGAAGGATTTGAGATTGCTGGGGGATGAGAAGATCAACATGAGTCAACAATGTGCACTCACAGCCCAGAAGGCCATCTGCATCCTGGGTTATATCAAAAGAAGTGTGGCCAGCAGGTTGAGGAAGGTGATTCTCCCCCTCTACTCTACTCTGGTGAGACTCCATCTGGAGTACTGCATTCAGCTCTGGAGCTGCCAATATAAGAAGGACATGGACCTGTTGGAGCAAGTCCAGAGGAGGGCTGCAAAGATGATCAGAGTGCTGGAGCACCTCTCCTATGAAGACAGGCTGAGAGAGTTGTAGTTATACAGCCTGGAGAAGGGAAGGCTCCAGGGAGACATTATAGTAGCCTTCCACTACCTAATCGGTGCCTAAAGGAAAGATGGGGAGGGACTCTTTATTAGTGAGTGTAGTGATAGGACTAGGGGTAATGGTTTTAAACTGAAAAAGGGTAGATTTAGATTAGATATAAAGAAGGAATTCTTTACTGTGAAGGTGGTGAGACTCCAGAACAAGTTGCACAAGGAAGCTGTGGGACCCCCATCTCTGGAATTGTTCAAGGCCAGGTTGGACAGGGCTTTGAGCAACCTGGTCTAGTGGAAAGTGTCCAGCTGGCCACCACAGGGGGGTTGGAATGAGATGAGCTTTAAAGTCCCTTCACACCCAAACTGTGTTCTGAGATTTTATGATTCTATGAAATCTGACATTTATACTATATCATACATGCCAAATTTCTGAGGTTGGGAGATCCTGGGGAAAAAGAGGATGCATTCATAATAAGACACCTGGATGAGTGGATTAAGCATTCTGTGAACAGGTTAATCAATGGTATTGCTGTGCCACATCCATTCCACTCCCAGAGGTATCCACATCTATTCATCACTTTCTGATACAAACTTCTTAAAAAGAACACATGTGCTAGTGCTTTGTTAACACTAATGTTAATACTAGTACCTTACTGCAGTGAATATCACTTTCCTGCAGACCAACCTTGTGACCCTGGTTTTTTTTTTTCTCACACAATCACAGAATCACTGATGTTGGCAGAGACCTCAGGAGATCATCTAGGTAAACTTCTCTGCTTAGAGCAGGGTCACCTGGAGAAGTTTGTTCAGTGCCTCACTCTCTGTGCTTCTCCTCATTATTTCTTCAGTTTGTTAGTGAGGATCTTATGGAGGATCATGTCAAAAAACTTGCTAAGATCAAGATAACATCTACTGCTCTTTCCTTGTCCATCAAACCACTCATTTCATTATAAAATGATACCGGGTTTGTCAGAACGGATTTTCCCTTCAGAAATCCATGCTGACACCTTCCTGGAAGTGGTTTCCAGGGTCATATGCTCCTACACCTTTCCAGGGATTGAGGTGAGGTTTATTGGCCTGAAGTTTGTCAAATCCTCTTTCTTGCTGTCTTCCAGTCCTGAGGAACCCCCCTGAGTCACCATGGCCTTCCAGAGATAAGAGAGTGACCTTACAATAATATTGGTGAGGTCCCTCTACACTTGTGGGTGAATCCCATCAGGTCCCATGGACTTCAATCTCTACAATTTGTTTAAATGGTTCCTTCCTTGATTGTTCTCTATTGAGAGTAGTTCAGCATTGCTCCGAATTTGCCCTCTTTTCATTTTTTTTCTTCATCCTTCTTTTTTCTTATAAGTCTGTAAAAGGATTCTTTTATAACAAAATTGATACTGTAAATCAAAGCAAGCTTGGACCTTTCTCATTCCTTCACTGGAATTTATTTTTTCACGATTTTCCACATGCACACAAGCATCCAAAGGTCCTAGGCAGAAATGGAAGAGGATACTGAACTGATGTGAAAAAATAATATGATTAGAAAGCTCCCCTCCTCTTTCATCTCCCTCTGCATCTTTTGTCTTTGCTGTTTCATGCTTCTGCTGACTTACATGTTTTGAAACCTCTGATTTAGCTCTTTTCTTGAAATTTCAATTATACTGTTGCTGAGGAAAGATCCATGGTTTGACAGGCTGTGATTTGTATATATTTAAAGGTAATTAACAGCATAAACCATATTAATTTTTAAAATGCAGGGGAGGGAGGGTGTAAAACAGCGAAGCTGCAAACACTAAATGAACTTTAGACAGAGAGAGAAGACATGAATGCTTTGTCTCCTTGATCTTAGGTCATTCTGAACTTCTTGAATTCATTTGGCTAAATGATCTAACCAGTTTTCTAAGAATGTCCTACAGATGCCAGAATACAGTTTATTGCTTCACAATAAAATGATATAAAAATTAATGCTTTTTGATTTGTTATCTCTTGAGAACAAATTTCATGGGACTGTGATGAAAGCTTCTTTTCTAATCTGTCTGAATAAAATTGGGAGCATGAACAGATAGAAGCTTTTGTTCTCTATTTAATTTTATTACTTTAGTATGTTTTCTTGAAGAAAAATATGTTAGAAGACTAAATTTCTTCTTTTAAGCACCCTGAAATATTGTGAATTGTTTCAAGATACTAAATAACAGTTACTGTAGAGCTAAAACTTATTAACACATTGAATAAGATAATAAGTTTTCCTCTGAAGCAAAATTCATCACCAATTCTAGTATGACTACATCCTAATGTGATTGAGATACGAAGTAACAAAGCCTAAAGGAAGAAAACAGCTAGATCAGCCAAAGTGTTTTACTTTATTGAGGTTTTAAAATTTTACTAGCTTTCCAACAAGTCACAACTTACTGTTAACCATTGGCATTACATTTTGGTATCCTAACATTGTTTAATTACAGAAGAGGCATAACCTCCTGCAGGAGTCCTGTTTGTAACTGCTAATGAGCAAGAGGCAATAAACCATCCTTTATAAATCAATATGTGAGAAATTAAACATGATTGCTTGGACTTGCTTGGCCCCATAACTAGGGGAACTATAAAAGACATGATTAATTAGAAAGGTGTTTTAGAAAGGTTAATTAGTTTATTTTTTAAATTATCTGTGGAGATAATGCGGTGACTTAAAACAAACCAAAACAAACCTGCATCACTAATTAGCCAATGATTTTTCTGAATACACAGAATAAACCTACTTTAGCCAGCAACTATAGCTGACAGATAAATCTGTTTATTGTTTGAGAACAGCTTTAATTGGGGACATTTTTAAAAGTTTCTCCTCATCTTTACTTATCAGTATAGAGTTAATCTATGCAATCAGAATTTCAGGATAGAATTATTGTTTTTAATCCTGTTATAAAGCAGTGAACTTAGTTTTGGTTTTACCCAAAAGTATTTTAGAGAAATACTAGACCTTGACCAATATCTCAATTGGCTAGGTACAATCTTATCAGAAGGATGTCTTTTGTCATCTTATAAATGAATTTATGATTTCAGTATGAAGGTAGAGGAAACAAATGAAAAAAAAACCCTCTGTGTAGAAATAAAATACTATAAAAATATCTGTTAGCTTGCAGCAAGGTGTCTTAGCTCAAATAGAAATACTTTTCAGGAATTTTTTGAAAACTAATAAGCAATCTGTGAGGAGCAGTGTGGGAGAAAGCTTGACTGTGTGTGTGAAAAAGGAATATATGTCATCACAGTCAAGAACCGACAGTAGTAAAGAAGAAATGATACTGATGGATGGATAGTGAAAGCCCTTGAAAACAAAGATAACAGTTCATGTTTGTGTGACAGATAATCTATGGAGTTCATGCAAAGAGAAGGACCTCAGGGACCAAGGAAATGAATCAGCAGCGTTCTCAATAGGTACGTAACAGAGGAGTTCACAACTGTGAAGGCCAAGGAAAACCTACATAGTAGATGATTTGCAAGGATGATATACACTGAATCTACTTGGACAGAAGGATGGAGAAGGACCAGGAAGATTTTTACAAATCTTGGATATATGAATATATTAGATACTTACAGTCAAAGAGAAAATTTCTATTATAAATTTAAGCAATGGCAAATTAATGCTATTGTCTGCAGAAGAAAACTAATTAACAAAGTGATCTGAAAAGTGATAAATAACTCAGATGGCTATACCATATGGCAGTTACTGAATGAGAGGTTGTGAATGCTCCCAAGTACTTAGAAAAACATCAGAGTACTAAAAAGCGACCTTTAAAAATGCAAATAATTCTGTGGATACAAATTTTATTTTCAATGAACAATTGCATAAATCTAGCATTTTATTCATTTCAACTCACTAAATGAATAAGCAGCAATGATCCACAGAAATATACATAAAGCAATGCACCATATTTATTATTTATAGTTTTTGTGAACTGTCTTGATCAATAACTAAAAAGATAAGCAGCAAATAAATCTGCAAAGCAGAAGGGTAATCATAAAATGAACTATACAGCAATTTCCTATTTTTTAGAACTGATTCAAATATTTAAATAGATTTGGTTTATACTTAAAAGGAAAGTGTATTGGATTGTTTTAAACAAGGCTGTTTCTGAGCAAGGTCTTGTCTTCCCACATGAAAATTTTCTTTGACATATTGAAAAAAAAATCTTAAACCAATTCTTCTTTAGCTTCTTTATAACGCTTTTTGAAAATACAGATTTCTTGCTTCTTTTGTCTCTGCCATCAACATAATGTAGCAATGTCAATTCCTTAATCTGAGGTTATATATTCCTTAATCTGAGGTGTTGGGTTTTTTGTTTGTTTGGGTTTTTTTATTTTTTATTTTCAGTCATCTCTTCAATTTCTCACTACCTTTCTATTTCCAGTATTCAGTTTAGAGTAATGTTATTTCCATCCATCACTGTCTCTGCATTTTCAATTTTCCTCTCAGCTTCTTGCAGTCTAGGGCCAAAGCTCTCAGATTCAATCTCCATAGTAATATTTGTTATTTGAATTGCATCCAACCATTTACTAATACTCACAACAGGTTGGTTGAGGGGTTTCTTTTTCTTTTCTTTTCTTTTTTTTTTTTTGTATTTTTAACTGAAAGCTTGAAATTACCTTATAAATCCAGTTTGTGTCTTTTAATGAGGAGACATGAAACAAAAATCTTTCTCTCAGCTAGCAGAAACTAAGATGCCATATCTGTCATGCTCATCCCTTCCCTCATCACGCAAATTATAAAAGTGGAAAAATCATAAAATAGAGACAAGCAGAAGAGGCAGCAGTTCAAATAATGTTTTAGACAGTGATTTTGTAAATATTATAATAGAAAAGAAAGAAAGAAAGAAAGAAAGAAAGAAAGAAAGAAAGAAAGAAAGAAAGAAAGAAAGAAAAGAATGAATGATTTCTTCATGGATTTCTTCATTGTATAGATAATTCTATACAAGGCAAAGTCTACCCATTTATGAAAAAGCTGGCAATGAGAAAAGAGTCAAAGCTGATAAAGGAGTTGTAAGCTCAATAACACAGGCACTTATAGGCTGATGATACTGAAAGAATGGCAAAGATGATGGTATTAGAGAGAAGAGTTTCAACAGTGGAAAATGCAGGCTAATTTGCTCAAGCAAAAAGCTATCTGAAACCTGCTGACTGACTTTACAGTGAAGGTATTTTCAAATACAAACAATTTAGTATGCACAAAATGGGCAAATAAAACATGTCTCTAAGAAGGCGAAAGAAACTCAAGAGGTGTGAGAGGGTTGTTAGAGTTCCCAGTCTTCTAAAAATGTTTTCAACTGCATGACTCCACATCATTGCCATTCTTGAAATTCAAGAACATATTGTAGCTTGAACTGAATGTTTTGTCTCACAAAATCTAGGATTCTGGGAACCTTGTTTTGTTGTGCATACATTGACAATACTGCAGCAATATTTAAAGCCAAGAACATTTTTGGTAGAGTGGTGATTCCAAATAGAAAGTAATTGGTTGAAATGTAGCCTGTGTAAGTTTTCAGAGAATGAAGAAGCTGAATAAAATTTCATGCAATTTAAATAATTAAAAACTTACTTTAAACAAAATGAAGTGGTTTTCTGACATCTGTAGCATTTGAGAATTCTCTTTTAAAAAAGAAAGGAACTTCATAAATGAAAAAGGGAGTGAAAATCTCCAACATTTACATTTCTCCAGGAAGTAAATGTTTTGGATAAACCCATATGAGTGACAAAATTGGTTTAGTGCCATTAATTTTTTTCTATGTTTTTTGCTTCCTTGATTTTACCAGAAATGTTTCCAAATCACAGAACTTTGGGGAGGGTATCTTCCTAGTTCTTTTTGTTGAGAAAATACATCTTGCACAGAACATGACAGCTTTTTATTTTTACCAGGTGTTCTTTATTACTAGATTGGGTGTTGGGGTTTTTGTTTGTTTATTTTGATAAGAATTAGCGTTTAATTGCAGTTCTGTCCTATATAAAAAGCCTGTTCCCTATCCTCTTCCCCTGCCTCATAATGAGATCACAGGTGAACATTTGATCCTCAAAGAGGAAGCATTTCTTGTCTAAGGAATTAATTTCCCGTGTTCATACACTGGCATTGGATATTGACTGGTGGGCAAAATTCAGGCTCAATCTCCATGTTCAAATAATTATTTTAATGTGGAAAGGATAGAGCAGACACCTTTTCCATTTCAAAGGGTTAATGAATAAATTCCAATGTCTTTCCAATGGCTGAATTTAGAGGTATGTTGCAAGTATATCAGTTATGGTAAACACATATGTAAACAGTTATTTTTGATCCACTGGATCCCAAGTGATGAGTTTGGTCTGCTATCAGTGAGACAGACAAAAGATAATCACTTCCTGAAAAGCCAGTTAAAAATGTGCTTTGTCCTGCTTCCTAATTGTGTTGCTCATTAATTGGTTTACTATGGTCTTATGGGTAAGATCATTTAATATCTGGTGTAATGCTAAATGATGAAGAACTCAGAACTTCTAATGCCTTTCATCTGTGAATGTTCCCTATTTAAGGGCTACAAGAACACAAGACAGTGGTCTCTTAAAAAAATGTTCTTTTTTAGTATTCTTGTATTAAATTCCCTTGTTCTAGTATTTGCAAGGAGATGAAGGATGCAGGGAAATTATATCCATAAAACAAAGAATTCAATTTCTATTTTTGGTCGTTCATAGAAACGTCGTTATGGATTTCTTAATTTGGTGAAATTAATATGAGTAATTCCAATCTGAATATTGCAATAGATGTTGCTTATGAAGAAATAGATGAACTTAATTGAATTTCAGGCTAAATAAACAAAAAATAAACCTGCATAAAATGTGATACAGCCATTTTGCATAAGCTACTTTGAGAATACTGCAGTGTAAGTATTAATAAATATAGTACTTAGACATGACATAAAGCAGTGTGCAAAACTGAGCAAGTACAGGTAAAATTTCAAGATTTGGGCTCATAGAATCTTACGTTTTTATTCAACAAGCAGTTTTCAGTTTAACCTTTCCAGAGAAAAGAGATCTCCTTATCTGTTCATGTTATAATTTGTACAACAATTAATTACGTAGAGATTGAAAAAAAAATATTAAAATGTGGCATTTTTACAGGAATCATGTAAAAAAGAAACAATAACCAAAACCTTCAGTGGACAGTACAAGAAGCAGGATAGCTCACAATGCAGAGATTATCTCAAGGATATTATTCATGATGGATCTATTTTGTCAGGGAATTGAACTCATGACCCAAGTATTGGAAAGTGCTGGTCTTACCTATTGAGCCACAAAAAAATCTCATTTGCTGTCAGTAGTAGTCCTTTTAAACTCAGCTGGGAAAGCTTTCAACCAAAGGGCCTTCACCTTGAAAGGGCAAAAGATTAAACTGAGTATAGTATTAAACAGAAAAATCAATGACAACTAGTTAAATAGAAATGGAAACTCTTAAACGAAGATAAATAATTGGCCAAATTCATCCCTTGTGTGTCTCTGTACTCTTCATTAGAGACATGCAAGGACTAGGTTTGTCCCTGTGTGTAGAACACAGAAAAGAAACAATTAAAAAAGAGTACTGTATAATACAAAATGGCAAGTAGTCACCTGGGGAAGTATTGAGGTTTTAACCTTTAAACCTGCTTCATAACTGCAGATTGCTAAAAATTATATGAATTGTTCCTATTTTAATGTGAAACAAATATGATACAAGTTTTGAACAAGGGTTGCTTCTTGTATCAGAAATTACTGACTCTTGAAGCTGGGAGTCAAAGTACCAATAAGATGAAGAGAAATTCCTAATTTAGTTCTAAGTAGTGCAGAGGGTCTGAAACAATAAAACCACCATTCTAATACTGACCACAGTCAAATAAATTCAAGGATTTAATAGGAAAAAATACCAAACCTAATATGAAAAATAAAACTAAAACCACAAAACAATGCCATTAAAAAAGAAAGAAATTAAACAAAACCAAAACAGACCCAACAGCTAGCAAGATAAAATGCTTTCAGGAGGCATAGAGATTGAATTTATATGGGAAACAGCATATAATATACTTATAACTAAACAAAAATTGTATTAAAAATGGAATAAAACCAGATATTTACAAATATTTGCAAAACATCACAAAGAAGGTAAATAAATAAATATATGTGTATAAGCTGTCAAAATAATTTCTCAAAAATAAAAATAACACGTGTGTTACTGTACAGCAAGTTAAATTAAAATCAAATATGGAGTACCTAAGAACATTTTAGAAAAGTTCTAGAGGCCTAAATCTAATATTTTTTCCAGAGCTATGAGAAATAAGAATATTTTAAGGAAGTTGAAAAGAGATTATCAAAATTAAAATAGCAAGAAAATAAAGACATTGAATACATCTAAATGAAGTATTTACATCAATGGTCTCTGTACAGGAGATTTCAGATATTCTCACATCAGGTGCATTATTTGTGGAAGAAATGTTGAGGAAAGCTCTCAAGATGAATTCTCAATAGAGTAAGACAGATAACCAATGGATAACCTGAACAGCAAGCATCAAATCACCAGGACAAAGAGTATTTATTCAAGAACTACAAAAATGTTGAAATTTAAAATTGCTGCATTTCAGTGGTAAAGACTAGAATGTGGTAAGATTCTTTGAAAAGACCAGGACTGACAGTGGAAAACACTGACTAGTTTATCTAGCTTGCATAATAGATATCTTGGTAGAAACTGGCACAAAAATCAAAACTGAGACGTATAATATTTTGGAGAAGATTCAAGATTTGGTGAAGATTTTTTTTTCCAGTCAATATTATGTTTCACAAATACATTAGCAATCTCTGAAACAATAACTGTGAATAAAGATGATCCAGACAGTACACCATAATTTGACTCTTAGAAAGCTTTTGATGAAGATACTTTCCACAATCTGAGAGAAATAAAACTGTTGTGGGATGAGAGAGATCCTTTTGTGTATCAATGTGTATCAATGACTCATTAAAATAGAGGAAAAATTACAAATAAAGGGTAATTTTTCAATTGAGGGTAACATCCTCAGGGACATGTGCTTGGTATGTGACTTATTCAACATATTCATAAATGATCAAGGAAAAGGGAGTGATTAGTGAAATATAAAAATTTTTAAATTGTAGAAAATTTTTAAAGATGATTAATTTAAAAATGACTGTGAAGAGATGAGAAAGAATTTCATGGTATTGTCTGATTAAGCAAAACCAAAATAGATGAAAATTGCTATCAGTTAATGTAAAGTAATACACAGAGGAGAATACACACCTTAATGATATATGTGTGACACACTGAATAAGTTACTATCACTCAGAAAAGCAAGACTGAAGTGAATAATTCCTTAAGGATGTCTCTTCAGTGCAACTGAACAGCCAGAGTGGCAAACAAAAAGATGGGAATTATTAGGAACAGAAAGGAAGCAAACCAGAAAATGAGGTTAGGTTACTGTATAAATGGATGGTGTGTTCATGTACAGTTCAGTATAAAGTTCTGGTTGTACAGTCTCTAAAGAGATATAGTGGAATTAGAAAAGACACAGAACAGGATGATGGGATGAAGAAGAAGTTACCAACTCAACCTGGAACAGAGTATTGGGTAGCGGTCTATAAAATCATGAATTGTATGAAGATACTGAATTTACTGTTCTTCACAGTGTGCAAACTGAGATGTACCCAATGAAGTTGTCACATGACATTAAATGAAAGGATTTTTTTTTCACACAGTTTAAGATGTGATGTTCAAAAACAAATATGTCAAAAATCACTTACTTAGGCAAACTAATAAAATAAATGCCCATCTGTGGCTCATCTAGATGCAAAGATCCACAGAGTCCCTAAACACCAGACAGCTGAGACTTGGGAGAGCACAGCAGAGAAGGTTTAACATATGTATCTGATGTGTTTTAGACTCCATGGCCCAGATCCAACAAGTCTAACTTTAGGCCTATTTGAATCAGCTTAAGTCCCTATAGATGTTCTTGTACAAGAAAAAAAAAAAAAAAGGGAAAGTTTTGAATTGAATTCTGGAAGTTGGAAATCAAATAAAGGGAGTAATCGATCCTAAAAGAGCATCACACTTGTTGTTTCCTTGAAAGTTGCAGCAATTCCACAATGTTGTTCACAACTCATCCCATGAAAGACTAGTGTCAGAGCAACTGAGAGGAAAAGAAGTTAGTTACAGCATGGTGCTGGAAAGAGCCAGATTGGAAATATCTTTGTTCAGTACTGCCATCCAATTCTTTATAGTATAAAAACATAGTCTCTATCACCTCAATTGGATGAGATTAATCATGAATTCAAAGCTTTTCCTAAATATCCACCATATTCAGATGTAGGATTAATTCAAACTAGACTACAAGAAAGTCTGATCTCACCCTCTTTGGGTATTTTCATGTAAGTGTTCAACCAATAAAATTAGTTAAAGGGGTCTGTATTTATACATGTTATTTAATGGCTTTGGTCTAAAGGCAACATAAGGAAAGCATACAATGCAGCACAACCTCGATATTATTCACTGGGAAAAAACCAGACTGTCTCTCATTTGTAGGAAGTGCCAGATGTACCATATATATCATTGTTCTGGTGAGCGTAGACAGTCTCAGGTGGCAAATGAAAACCATGGCTTGGTACAAGTGGGGGGATTTTATTTTTAATTTTAAAATTTTCATATTGTTTTTTATTTTTGATTATTACAGGGTTAGGGAGGAATATACTTTTTCAGACTCACTTAGGATTCTATGTGTAAATTTTGTCCAAGATTATTTCCTCATTATATCTAAAATCTGTGAACACCAGGGATTTTCAAGAACAGATTACTATTTATGTGCAAATTGTCTTTATAAGAATTCAGGTACCCAAATACCCAAGCATAAACCTTAGTAAGGACTGCCACTATATGTATTTATCATCAAAGAGAATACACTAATAATCTACAAATATTATGGACTGGTAATTATCAGAAACTTCTAGTTTCTTCTAGTTTCTTCTAGTCAGAAGATATTGTCACAAGTTCTGGGACCTTATTTTCTTTTATAAAACAAATACCTTTATTCTATTCCTGTCCAACATGAATCTTCCACTGCATTCTGTCAACTTACATTGGCTTCCACTGCAGAGTTTGATGTGATATTATCGGGCATAAGCCGATAGCAAATGATAAGCAAGAGAGGTGAATGCTCTCCCATGTTAGGAACTACTTATATTATTCAGTACTGGAAAATTCTGGCTGATCATAATTGTCTACTTGTTCTGACATCTCCATGAATTTAATATAAACATAGCAATATGTAACAACTGAAGTTTAATTCAAAGTTATAATTCACAATTAGATATTCATGGAAGCTGTATTTTTCACAAGCTGTTAATTATTCATGACTGATTCACACAAGACAGTTTGAAATTTAGAGTTTTGAAGTCTTCTGGAGATTTTTTATGTTGCTTTATGAACCTCTGTAAATTGATGAAGTGTTTTTTTTATTTGTGCACACTGTATATATACTTTACAGTGGATCTGACAGATTTTATTTTCCCCTCAGTAGGGTTTCACATCGGCATCTGAAAGAGTGTAGGAGTAAGTATCAACATCTGTTTTTAAAATTGATAAATAAATGAAATACATTAGGAAATCAACCAATGAAAAATTTAAAAAAGAGAACAGATTTAACAGCTTGTTGATCTAATTTTATATTCAGGCAAGCCTCCAGGGTGCCTTCTCTATTTTTAAGCAGAAATTAAGCTTCCAAGATCTAATGAACTATTCAGATATGCCACTGCTAATGGATACTTGACTACAGAAGTACTTTAATTTAAGAATGTTTCGGTTTTTTACTCTGAAGCTTTCTAAGCACCTCACAAAGGTTTCCAGATTTCAGAAAGGGAGAGAAATGTAATGTCTTATTAACTGCAAGGGAATGCAGACAATTGTTTGGCAACTCTAATACATATTGAGCAGATAGGGTTTTTTCAGATTAATAAAACCTATTAAACGTGATTTTAATTCTGTCATACACATTGTTTCATGGTAATTAAGAGACAACTTTTAAGTTTAATGGAATATGAGCTAAAGCTGCACTGGTTATATGTTCTTTGGCAGCAGTGCAAAATGTTTCATCTGTAGTACTGTGTTTATAAAGGTCACTAAAAATGTTAACCTTCATGACCTTTAAAAACTCAGACCTTTGCCAAACAGTAAGAGATGTTCAGTGACCAATTTATTCTACAAGAATATCAATATACTGACTGTGGTCCTGCAAGAGTAACTTATCTAACTGTACACTAGCATAAAGCTGCAGTGTAGCTGATCTGTAACATTAAAACACATCTAGGGTAAAGAAGCATGTTAGTGCATCATGCTCACAGTGTTGACTTACACTTGAAATTATGAGATCACAGAAATCATATGCATCTGGACTGCTAGGACTCCCTAGAATTTCAACGACAGTGACAACCATGTAAAAGATAATCATAACATAAACAGTTATTAGAAATAGACTCTTCACTATGTCTTGACCCTAGGCAATATTCCTTTTATACTCTTCTCACAGCAGAAGTTGTCAAAAAGAGTCGTGGGAATTATATGAGTGCAGAGAGATTACAGAATGCAATAATATCAGTATAGCTTCCCTAGGAAAGTATAAGTTATAGAAGAATTATGTCACATGCTGTGATTTTTTGCAGAAATGTAAGCAGAGTCCTCCAGAAGGGATGCCGTTGACAAAGTTCAAAAATGTGCTTTTCGAACATAAATTTTCCAGTAAGAGCCAAAAAAGTTATCATTGCCTGGAAGAAAACCTTGACCGTTTTCATTCCACATAGCTTGTGAGCAGACAGCACGTATTTACAGCCTAGAACGAAGAGCACTTCTAATAGTGCCTTCAGCATGCAGAGAATACTTGCTGGTGAAAGCAAGCTCTGAAACTAGACAATTAATATATAAAAAAAAAAGTAGTTTGCCATAATTCTTGTATGAGGATTCCATGAAAGACAAGAGTTGATAAAATTTCTCTAGTGATGTATTTCCTCAAAGCCCTTCTTTGCTGCATGTTCCAGAACTGTTAACCGTGCCAACAGCAGCTAACTCTATGCCTGACAAACTCAAAAGCTTATTAAGCAGAGAGTTATAATCTCCATGAGGTCTTTCCTATTCTCATTCTATTCTTCCTTTTTGAGCCAGCACCCAGGAGAGAGCTCTGTTTCAAGCTTCAAATTTGAATGAGTCAATGATCTTGAACCTTTGCTAAGGAATTGATTTTTCATATGCATACGGATATATAAATTATGTAGAGAATCTAGGCTAGAAACGGATGGGCAAGGTCAGCCTGTGACAGATACCAGGGAATGGTGGAATCTGACGTGTTCCTGGCATGGTGTGTTAACAATGGTCTTCAACACCTTACTCAAAAGCCTGACTCAGCACTGTCTCAACTTATCTGACTATTTCTGGCTTGTGCACATGGGTAAAACTAGGAAGAAGTGAGGGACTGTAGAATAACTCTTCTTGCCCATTCTCATTTTCCAGGTAGGGTAACTTGGGACTGGGCAAGCCAGCACTAAGAAAGCAGCAGCTAATCACAATACTCATTATTTGGGTCTGTCATGAGGAGGAAGATCAAACATTGTGTGCTCTATAGGGTCCATGCAGCACAAACATGACTTTGTACCCAAGTAACCACTGTTCCTGTTATTCTTTCCTCTGTCTGTGTGTTTGTAAATTCTCAGAATCTGAATATTGTTGATGCAAAATGGTCTCAAGTCAGACAAGACTAGGTAGTTGAGAAGTGGGAGGGGATGGGGCTGATCAGAGCCTGATGAGACAGGTCTTGGGCATGGATTTGTTCTCTTGCTGCTAAATGATATTGAATTTATACAAAAGTTCTCTGACTAGCTAATGCTGTCTTAGGCTCTGATAAAACTGGTTTCTAAGCAGTGTTAAACAGCCTGGAAACTTTGGATGATGTCAGGAATCTTGTCCTCAGCACAACATCAAAAGTTTAAGAAAAATGTTCAGAAGGACCTCTTTTCATGGAGACTGAATAACTCACATCTTAGCTGTTATGTGATTCAGATGTTAGGTCTTTCTTTAAGGTCTTACACACATCAACCAGTGCCAGACTACTTTGAGACAGAATCATAGAAATGTCTAGGTTGGAAGGGACCTTTAAGGTCATCTGATCCAACCATAAACCTAACTCTGACAAAAAAATGTCACTAAAACATGTCTCTAAGCACTATGTTTACCTGTCTTTTGAAAACCTCCAGGGATAGTGCCTCAACCACTTCCCTGGGCAGACCATTTCTATGCTTAATAACTCTTTCAGTGTAAAAATTTTCCCTAATATCCATTCTGAACCTCCCCTGGCACAACTTGAGGCCATTTCCTCTTATCCAATTGACTGTGACTTGGGAGAAGAAGAGGCTGACATATCTTGTGGAATTACCTTGTGTAAATTGCTGAAAGGCTGGGAATCATATTGTATTCAAAGGATGCTTTGTGTACCTTTGGCCTTTTACATTTTATAGTCAATATACACAAACAATTTAAATGCCAAGCCTGTATAAGCTAAGCACAGAAATTCTGCAGTAATTTTTTTTCCCACTAAGTCTTTAAGTAGTGCAAGAACACTCAACTTTGTATAAAGGTAAAGAAGGACAATAATTTTAGGCCAACCTTGTCTCCATGCCTCATGATGACTTGCAGCACCAACCTTGCTACATTTCTAGCACTCCTCTAGTGTGTCTAGCACTCCTTCCAGCACTCCTGCTGGACATGTTTAGATCCAAGGTCCCAGATGGGATTCAACCTGAGACTGTTGAAAGAGATGAACAATGGAATTGTAAGAAAGCTGTTTATCATGTATTGAAGACTGTGGTAATCAGAAGAGGTCTGGAAACCAGATATATTAAAATTTTATTTATCTTAAAAATATATGATAAGGAGGATCTAAGGAACTACAAGCTGATGAATTTAACCTCACGTCATGGAAAGAACAAGTAAATGAAGGATGAGAAGATAATCAGGAGTAACTAGTGTGGATTTAGGAAAGGCAAGTTGTGCTTGCCAGGATGGAAGAAGGGTGAATGGTGCATACCTCTGTTTTAGTAGGGATTTTCACACCATATCCCTCCGTGCTATTATTTGAAAGTTGCATGCACTGAATGAGCAGGCAGTTTAGTAAGTTGAAAATTGGCTGCACTGCCAGGCTTAAATAACAGTGATCAATGGTTGTGTGTTCATTTGATGACCTGGAAAGAGTAAAGTACTCTAAGAGTTAGTGCCAAGAGCCATAATGTTCAGCATCTTCAAAGGTGGGTGATCACACACAACACGCTTGAAGAAAATTTGCAGATGACAAAGTTAAAGGGAGTCTGACCCTTCAGTCCAGAAGTACCTTCATAAATTTGCAGATTAGGCTAAATGAAACTAAGAAAGCTCAGTAACAAAAACCACTAGGAAAATAACTCCATATAGTCTGAGAAGTTATTAGGAGTTACACTGGATGATGGATCAGATAGGAACCATTGCACTCTCATTACAAGGCAGAAAGTATTCTGGTTACATTAGGAGGAACATGGCCAACAGATTGAAGGGAGTTATTATGCTCTCTATTCGCTTGTGGTGAGGACTCTCCTAGAATATTGCATCTAGGGGTTGGTAGTGTGCTCCCAAGATCATGAAAGGCATAGATGATCCCTGAAGAGAAACTTTGAGCTGGACTTTTTAGTCTGGTAAAAAGGAAGTTAAGAGGAAATCTTAATAGCTGCTTAAAACAACTCAAATGGTAGCTAAAAGATGGCAAAGCAAAACTCTTCTCTGTTGTGTCAAATTATATATGAAGGGGCAATAGCTACAAATGATGATTTGAAAGGTTTAGGTCACACATTGTGAAAAAAATCAACAATTTGTAAGGAAGGTAGTACTGTGCTGAAACAATTTAGCCAGATAGATAGTGGAAGAACCTTCTCTAGGAGTTTTAAAAATGCTTCTAACAAAGCCACACCTGACCTAATCTGTGTTGTACATAGTATTTCTTTCAGTGGAGGCTGGACTAGATGACCTTCAGAGGTCCCTTCCAAGCAGCATATCTATGATTTTATATGTATGTCTATGACTTAGGTCCTGGTAGTCCCTCCAACAAGAGCATATCCCAGAAACGTGTTGGAATATCATCCAATTTAAGTAGCTTGGCTTGCTATGTACGTCTTGGAAAGTTTTGTGTATTTATGACTTTGAAGCTACTTACCAGGTGATTATTGCAGACACCTGTGTGCAATAGCAGAGGCAATGTTGTGTGATTGTCTGTTTCTCTGCTGTGTTCTGTAGCTTCTTTTTTTATATATACCCTTTTTTCTCACACTTGTATGACTGTGCATGCATTTCCTGGACTCTGGAAAACAATGTGAGATCTTAGGACTGGGGTTTAATGATGTACTTGGCAGTGTTAGGTTAACAATTAGACTCGATGATCTCAGGATTGTTTTCCAATCTAAGTGATTCTAGGATTCTATCCTCCTTCCTCAAATCATTAGTATTTCGCTGTGTAAGCATATGAACAGATATCCTTATGTTCTCCATGTGTCAGTATTTAAAATTAATAAAATTTTGTAATTTCTTAAGAATTTTTGAAAAATGATAAAAAATGAAACTTGTTTCAATTTAACAATGTGGACATCAGCCTCTCACTAGACAACCAGTTTCACATCTTCTTGCAACGAGTGAGGGAAGCGAGCAGTCGACTCAATATGAGTGATAAAGCAAGCTTCAATTTTATTACAATACACTCACACATTTATACTGTTACAGAATAATTATGCCTACTGTTACAGATAATTATGCCTACTT
>BJBW01014073.1:0-35883 GCA_004320125.1 Scolopax mira | reverse complement strand
GATCTCAATTGTGCCCAAATTGAGGTCAAAAGGAAAATGGTACCAGCTGCAGGATGAGGCCCTTAATTCTTACACACTTTGTGTGTTTGTACAATATTAGGCCCCGTGATGCCACGAAGAACAAATGTTTAGGGTTCTGAGTGTGACCTGAGACAGCATCACTGGCCTGACACTTTGGCATAAAAATTAATACCATTGAATTGACAAGCTCAGAGTTTCCGAATTCTGACCGATAGAAGTCCTGTGAATTTTTATTTTGCCAGAAACAAGAAGGATGTGGGGACAGAGAGGTGCGTTAAGAAAATAAGGCTTTCTCTGTCTTTTGGTATTGCTGGCAAATAGAGACTCGGTACCTAAGAAAAGACCTAAGCATAAAATGGAGGAGAAGAAAAAACATAAGATGGAGGAGAAGACAAAGCTCTGAGCTGTGGAATTGCAAAGTTAAAGAGACCGAGGTGGTAAAAAAGGATAATCACCCCCCAAAAGATAGAAATGTACACATACGGCATGATCGCACGTTACAGAAAATTATTCTTCACCACCCCCTTATTGTTTATAGCATATTGAAAGCTAGAAATTAAAATCTAACTGTAAAGGTGAAACAACTGCTCAAGATTCACTGCAAGATGATGTGGTGCATGTCAATTCGACTAGTTTTCATCACAAAAATTGTGTTTTCGTTTCCTTCACCCGACCTCTCAGCCCGACCTATTTTCTTCCTCTCTTTTTCCCTCCAAAAAGGACCTGAGATGCATCCAGATGCCCGGATTCCTGTCGGATTTTACAGCTTGTGCGTGGTGTATGTGACTTTCAGAGCCCTGCTCCTTATGATTTCAAAGAGGAAGCTGAAGTCTATATCGAATAAAGAAATGATGAAGGAAATGCATTAGTACTTGAATATTAATTAATCAGGGAAACAAACTACCTCAGTCCGTGCAAGCAAGTATTTTTTACAGCATGTGCTTTGTTAGCCAAAACAAAATAATGCAACTGTTCAAAATGAAAGGAAATCATTCAGCATGTCCAGAGGAGTAATTCATAAAATTTAAGAGCTGGCATAAGTAGTTCTGGAAAGTCTCAGATTAGCATTTTTTCTTCTGTGTATTGCTCTTCACAGACTTAAATGACAGTAATTTAACATGACATTCCAGTGTCAATTTTCTGCAAAATCATTACTGAATTCCAAGAGTTTCACCCACACCATAATGGAAGGCCCTTAGACCCTTTCTTTTAAGTCAGTATCAAATCTTCTTGATTATACTATATTTTTTACTGAATAAAATGTTCTAAACAGATAAGAACAGTCAAGAATAAGTGACTGTTTTTCTACAAAATTTGTTTGTTGCGGGATTTGTGTCTGAAGAAAAAAAGGTGATAGTCACTGATACGATGATGGCACGAAAGAAAGGGAGTCTGTGGACCCTGACAGGCCCAGGAAGATTTCTCTCACATCACAGGTGAAAAAGTACAAAACAGTGAATAAAATAATGCCTTGAACCAAGATACTACATGGATTATTTATTTGGTACGATTGCTATAGCCAGTCATCATATCTGGTGAACGTGCAGGGTTTGCCACATGTTTTTTTAAAAAAAAATTTTATACTTCCATATTTTTTTGGTATGTCAATAAATGCATTGTTTGGCTGCAGAGAAGGATTATTCAATAAAACATGCTTTGTTTGCTCACAAATAATTCTGATTACCAGTTAAGGAAATTATCTTTTTAACTAACTATCTGAAAACACTAGATTTATTTCAGTAAGATAAAACCTATAGTAGCTGAATACATTTTCAATCAGGCACTTAATATTTTTATTCTAAATTTAACCTGGAAAACATTTTTGCTCCTAGGTAGGATCTTTGGAATTAAGTGACACTCATTTATTAAAAAAGAAGGACTTACCTATTTACCTTTTGATTAGCTTTATTCTGTCTTGGTTTTAGCTGTTTGTCAAAACTTAAAATCTTCTGATTTTCTGATTTTCCCCTCATGCATGAGAAGTGCCACATATTCTTAGGCTGTAAAAAAAACCCCAACAAGCAAAACCCAACACCAAAATGTTGAACTTTGACATTTAAACGATAGACTTGTGAGCTAGTAATGTTTCAGTCCTTATTTCAGTACTCAGGGATAGAGACAATCAGAGAGGTACCACTTGTTTAAAACATCATTGCTCCTCTCGTTTCTAACAATCAGGAAAACCTTACATATTATAAAAGTTCAGTTTTCCCCTTGTTTTACTAAAACATGTATCGGATCAAAACTGTAGAAAAAAAAATTTCAATTTACATTTTGTTAATTCTTGTCAAATGAAAAAAAAAAAAAAAGGAGAATTCGTACACTTTATGCCTAAATTCACACAAAAGGATGTAAGGATTTAGGCATGTGAGCAAATATCACTGTGATGTGCTTGGCAGTAGCAGGACATCAGCTCCAGGACAGCAGCTTTGTCTTTTTGTGTGTTTTAATGTATATTAAAGTCCTTCTAATTAAGTGAAAGTCTTGTATTTACTGTATTTTCAGTCATTCTCTTTCTCTCACCGGGAAATAAAGCTATGTAATTCATAATTGCTCTTTCTTAAGATAACACTCTGGTGTCCTTGGCTAAATTCGTGGGGATTTATAGATGAGGCCTACGTAAAAGATGCTGCCTTTAATGTCGAATGGAGAAAAACAAAGATTCCTGCTGCTTCAGTGGAACTACTACTGTAATTCTGAAATTCTGTAATTCTGTAATTCTTTAGTCCTGTTGTCACAGATGAATATAGTTCATCACACTCACAAAAATCCTAGGAAAAGCTTTTTAGTGATTATATCGCCATTTCCTCTTTGTAAGCAATGTTTGGTGGTAGCAGATTTTAAACGGAGATCTTTGCTGCTTTTCAAATGACCTGACATCCTTCACAGCCCCTTCACAGTTGTACCTACTGTCCAGGCTGCTCGGGCAGTGCTCAGAGGCAGGACTTCACATTTAACCCTCCTGTTTAGCTTTATTGAGAAATGTCTCATGCTTTCAAGCCCTGCCCCAAATCCATCGGAAATTTGTCCATGTTTTAAGGAAGCCTTTTTGCATGTTTATACACTGGGTGGTGAGATCGTAGCCTTGCTGTTGGAAGCCTGCAAGGAGGATATTATGCTCTATTGTCAAGAAGCATTCACAGTCTGTCACATTAGTGCTAGAGATGTGTATAGAAGAGTAATTATTATAAGCTGACATCCAGCGAATGTAAGTAAAAATAGATAACCCTCAAAGGAAAATTAGGCTGTGTGTTTTAGGCACTATTTGTCTCCAGATGTTTAATGTCAGGACACTGGAACGTTGTTTAGCATAGCACCTAATTGGTAAAATAATTCTGTATTTGTATAACAAACAGAAATGTGATTTTCTTAGCTCTGCACTTAGTTAGCTTCTTATCAAGGTAGATAAATACAGAAGTACAAACACTGAGTTATCAGTAATCCAGTATTTAAAGAGATGTAGTGTATAACATTTTAAATTCTCTTTATACAGTTCAGCAGTACAAAGCAGAAAAAGTGTCTAAATCTGCTAACATAATACGCAGTTTTCATTTAAAAAAAAATTACTTGGAACAGATACTACTGCAAGAATGAACCCTATGTTACATTTTTTGTTAGAATTAATGCCACTGTTTCATGAAAATGTTTGATTCTGATCATAAGGCGAGCCTTGCATGCCAAAATGATAGATGCCTGAAAAGAAGCTCTGATAAATAAAATCCTGCAGACCTTGGCATTCGCAGTTCCCTTTTGGCAGCAGTGAGGAATGGCTGAGTAATAGTCAGGAAGCGGACTTATTTAAGATGGTTTATTGCATCTACAGATATTAGGGCTAGATCTGCAGCTAGTGTGAATCAGCATATCTGCCTTCAAATTACTTACATTGCTTTGTGTCAGCAGAGAATCTGGCCCATATCCATTATCTAGAGGGAATATCAACTACTACAAAGCATAGTTATCTAACCGAAAGCCAACGTAGTGTGCGTAGCTCATTGATGTTTCTTGTAACACTTATGTTAACCTTTATAATGGGATAGAAGTCTGGCACGGTTACGTATGGTTGCAAATGATCTTGCTTTGATAATATCAACAATTATAAATTAGCATTTATCGCTGTTAATGCTGCTTCAAATTACATTGATAAAAGCTTAACTTGATATTGATGAGAGGACTGGTAATTTAGGACCTTGCTGTTGCTCTAATTAACTTTACTGGGAGCAGAATTAGGCCTCTTCTCTAAAACAGCTCCGTCTATCGAATTAGTATGGAATTTGTGGGTTTTTAAAATATAGTGTATTTTTTGTATTCTTTTGTGTGTGTGTGTGTGTGTGTGTATGTACATATTCACTTCTAGTGACGACTGTATTTTACAGAGGCACTAAGTGACTTTTACTTTATATATATATATATATATATATAAACAAACCTTTATTCAACTCAGTAAAATCACCGAGAGTGAAGTTCAGATGCCGGCATCTGCAGAGCCCAAGTGAAAAGTCTGAGTTGAAAAGACTGCCCTGTAAGACTCAGAATAACATAACAACCCCCGGCTCATTCTTCATGTGTTTGGCTCAATTAATGAAGGAGGAAGTTTACTAATTATCAGAATTTTGAGCAGTAAACACACTGGCTCTAAGTAGTATCTCAATTAGCGGTTATAATGCTGCAACCATTAGACCTGTTCAGCAGCCCTTCCAGCAATAACTCAGAGGCAAATCAGGGCATTGAAATGCAGGGAATTTTACACGTGCTGAAGAGTCTGTATTGTCTATATGGCATCAAGTTTATTTCAGCTTGTAGAGATAGTTTTGGTGTAAAAAAGAAGTCCAGTTGTGGTTTCTGCCCTTTTTTAATTGGCAAATGACATTATGGCCAATTTGAGCCAACAAAGAGGAGTGCTTTGGTGACTCTAAATTCATTTCATTGGCAACACCACTGAAAACTACGAAGTGTCCATGTACTGTCTGTTTCATGCAAGATTTATTTGTTGTGAGAGAAAACCCTGATGGTTGGTTAGTGAATTAGGTCAATAAGCAGTAGGATAGTGATAGGGGAGATTCTATTGCTCTTGGGAATTTAGGCTTCCTAGCACGGCATTTAAATCAATAGGGCTCATCAGCTACCCTAATCTGCCCATACCAAATAGCACTGGGCCTGAGGTGGTCCAGAAAAATTGGAAGAGACCCTGGAAAATTGCTTTTTTTTTTTTTTTCCCCCCCGAGATACGTGTTAGGTAGATGCTTATAAAAATATTTCATCCTGTTTTACTCTATGGACAATTTTATTAAAAATACAATGTATTTCTAAAGGTAACACTGATTGTGATTGTCATCAATTCTTATCGGTGCACACATAGAACTCTTCGCCTATTTTTGCAAATGCATCAGTAAGCTGTCAAAGAAAGAGGCATAAGTATATAAGAAAGAGGCACAAGGCAAGAAATTCCCATTACTGTATAAACAAAACGTTAAGATCTTGGCTTGCAACTGCTGGTATTAGTTTACATAATATAATGCTAATACAGTAAAAATAATAACAGAAAGACAGAGTTAGAATTACAAATCTATGTACAAACAATATGAAGAAGTGTAAGAAGCCTCAGACTTCTTACTACCCACAAAATACAGAAGCCTGTACTTGGTGGGTAAAGTGAACACTTTTTCTTCAGTAATAATTCAAATTGCTGATGATACAAACCCAGGAGTAAATAAGTGCATCGATGAGATGTACGGATAAATCTACATTGTTTTCTCATCCTGTATTTTCACTGAATAGACAGGAATTTGAGGTGAATGTATGCTGCCACAGCAGCACTTAGAAAGCTGGGAAACGATTTTCTTCTAAAAGAAGGTTTCTTCTCTCAATCTATTAGTACCAGTCAAATGTAATTTGATTTTGGTAAATTTGATATGTTAAATTGTGCATAATGTTTGTTATATGTGATAATAATTTTAGACAATATATTATAAACAGTGCATCATTGCCAAAAGCTCTTGCCCCCTTGCCTCATACATACCATAAGACCTAAGTGAGCCCTTTTGTTGTTAAGGGGCTATGTTTATTAAAAGGATCTTTTTCAGAGAAAAGACTTTCTCTTAGGTCACCGTTCAAAATAAGCATCAGATGCTCCCCTTCAACTCCACTGCACACTCAGGTAGGAACACGTTAACCTTAGAGAGGTACATAGACTTGCAGCAGGCAGGGCTGGGGATGGTCAGCCAGGAATCCCAGCACCTGGACGGGGCACGTATTCGATCGCTCAAATGTTGTTGCCATTATACCCTTTTTACAGCATGAAAGTTCCACTGAGGCCAATTAGGAACTATTGGAGTGGAGAGCGAGCAACAAATTTCAAAATTTGATCCATCATTTCTTGGCTGTCGAACCCCGTGCCCATCTGTTCACATGGCAAAGAGCCCACTTGCAAGTTAGCTGGACCTTTCCCCTAAGAAATGAGTGACAGGCAAGAACACTTTTGTTACTCTGTGTAACAATGCAGATTTTTTTTTTTTTTTTCCTGCAGGAACCGTGGTCCAATATCTAGGAGAGGGGCACAGCATTAGCCTCCTTTCACTTCATTATATTTTTTGACACGTACATTGTTAGGAACGGTTGAGTGAAGGAGGAAAGAAAATCAGGGGCTTACTGGTACTGGTTGCTGCCAAAAAGACAGGTTGTATTGGAACAGGTGCTTTGAAAAATCTGTGAAAGCCAGCTGAAAGGTGTCAAAACGTGCATAACATGAACCAACAGTTCGCTGACGTTTTGTGTGAATTCGGTCTTGTAGCAGGGAAAGTTCGGAAGGAACCCTTGGCAGAAAGTATGTGCCGTAGGAAGAGCCATCCGCCTTAACAGGCATCCCCTTGTCTGCTCCATCACGGCGTGCAGGATGCTCTCACGCAGGAGGGAAGACAAAGGGGGGAGAAAAAAAAAAGGGAAAAAAAAAAAAAAAAAAGGGTTTCCTCTTGTTACGTTTATATCCTTCATTATCTTGGAATTGTCAAATCAGGAAAAAAGATATGATAATCTGTTCCTAAAATACCGTTAAGCTGATCGTCTAGCCTAAAAATAAAAGCAGATCAATTGAAACTCCATGAGTGAGTGATTAACTGCAGAGTGCATGCAGGTAAAAGACAGAAGAATGCACGATCCTTTTTATAGTGCCGGGCAAACTAATGCCTGTGAGCCACACTTGTCCCTTGACCTTGTTAAATGTGGCCCACGTGTTGGAGGGAGTACAAGCAACTTTTCCGACACATTCCCTTCCCACATGTTTTTCCTGCAGTGTGCTACTGTAGATAGTCCTAAAACACATGGGAGTACAAGTGGCTTCCCCATGTGTATTTAAAACTGAACAGGGCTACAGCAGTCAAAACCACATGGGGATAGGAAAGGGGCAGCGGGGGAAAAACAAAAAAAAAAAGGTTTTCCACTATTTGTGCTCACGTTGTTCAGGGAACACATGGGAGAGCGAGAGCGAGACAAAAAAAAGACAAGGGAGAGCAAGAGAAGAAAGGAAGAGGAAGAAAGAAGCAGACAGAAGCAAAGAAAAAAGGAACAAAGCAAGATGGCTTTGGAGAGAAAAAGTAGAAAAGGAGAAGGCATTGCAAGGAAAGGACAGGAATTGACAGGGGAAAAATCATAGAGAGAATAATTCCAGTGCTTGAAAGGATAAAAGTAAATAAGCCTGCCTGTGCCTTTCATTTCAGCTTTATAGCTTGTGTGCATGTTTATTTTTAACAAATGTAGGAAGAGGGACCTTTTGCACATTCCCTGATGTCATCCCTCCTTTCGTTTTGTCTCCAGATACCGCATCTTTGTTTCTGCTTCTGCTTTCTGTCTCCTTCTGTCTCCTGCTTCCCCCTCCCCTTTTTCTCTTCTCTGCCTCTCACAGGCAATGAATGAGATGTAGCATATCGTTGTATTAGCAGGGCCAGGCTTTTTTCCCAAACTTGCCTTAAAAATGGAATGCCAGTGAGTATGTTGTTATTCTTTCAGCTGTTTTTTGTTTTTTTTTTCCCCAGAGAAGACTTAGTTGAGACAGCCTGAAGTCATCAACATAAACCTAAGTGAGCATATGGGTGAAATGTGACTTTTGCTCCATGCCAGTCATGGGATATGGTCATAGCCTTGATTTCAAGGAGCTTTACAAGAAGTCACTGCTGAGAAAGTTTTCGCTGTAGTTGGGGAAGCCCAAGAGCCTCTCCCCTGGACTGCCCTCCTCTCTGCCCGCACCGCCTTCCCCTTGTGCTCTCACTTTGGAGGCTGCACGGCAAATCAGTGCACACTCACAGCAACACACAAATATTATGTTATCTACGATTACACGTTTGATGTCATTTGGATTGGAGTCCAAATTAAATAACTTGGAGACTAATTTTTTTTTTTTTGTATTGGGTAGCCTTTGTTCATCTCAGAACTTTTTCTTTCTTTTGGGGATGAAGATAATACTAGGTTTTGGCATTGCATTCAGAGTTATGATTTTTATCTTTAAAAGCAGGGGAAGACTCTTAAAGCATGTATGTACTCTGGTTTTGCCCACCTCTTCTTATATTTCTAAGTCTTACGTTCCATTTTTCATGGTTTTGACCCCTTATAGTTGTATGTCAGGATCTCAAGGTTTCCAAACCGAAGCCAGGAGCTCAGGAGGATGAACAGCTTTCAGGAAACGGTCAGCAGCTCTCAGGGTGCAATTCTGAAGGTCATTTGTTATCACATCTGTTCGTGTCAAGGCATCCTCTCCGAGGCAAAGCCAATCTGAGAGGCTGGAAACCCTGGGAGGTTCTGTGGTAGGATTTTCTTTCTTGTGCCGTAGGATGGGACCGAAAAGAGTGCATTCATCTCTGGAGTTCTCCCAGTGTCTTGGAAAAGTGTCGTGAACCTTTTCCCTCTGCCCTGTCTCACTGTGACCTCTATTTCCCAGCCATTGGTCTAAGTACAAAAAACTCCCAGTTTATAGAAGGATTGATCCCATTTCCCCTGCATCTCTTGGGGTAAAGCCAGAGACCATCATATGGCAGAAAGTCCATGATTTCTTGAATGTGGCTATGAAGAACGGGAGTCAGAGGAGCAAGGAACAACGCTGCAGTTGAGCAACCTGTTAGTTTTGCTGGTGTTGGGACTTCCCAGTGCTGGAAGCTGATCACACCATGGAAGTTCTGGAGCTGATAAGGCTGGGTGAGTCACGTTGCTCAGGCTTGGAGGTAAAATCCTGCTCTGTGCTTCCCACCATCCGCTCGCATCACTAGGATCACCGTGCCACATTCTGCTGGAAAAATGCCATGAGGATTTTGCACATAAAAATGGAGTCATGCATGCATTTTATGGCAGTAATCTAATTTAATTATTTAAGTTGATATATTATCATTATAGGAATTTCCTCTAGGAAAAAAAAACATTAAAAAAAAAAAAAAAACCGCCATATTTTAGAATGTCCTGTACTGGAACCAAAAGAGTGTTATCTTGCACAGTTTTTAAACAGTCTGTGAGTATAGTAAAATACACAATTCATTTAACAGGAGTTGTATCAAGTAGATCATATGTGCTTTAAAATGTAAGCACATACCAGAATACTTGTTCACTTAATCTATTATTTACAGGACAATGTATTAGGCTCATATCATGGGCCAAAATATCTCCCAGCACAAGCTGGTAAAACCCTGTTGGGATCTATGTGGCTGTGCCAATTATACCATAGAATAATTTAGTTTTGTGTTTTTCTATATTGAATGGATAGACTACTTCACTAGACTGTGATATGCCTCTGTTCACGTTTTAGAAAATAAATCGTTTGTGTAATTTAAAGAAAGTGAAAATACAGTAGCTTAAAAAATAAACCATTTTTAAAACATAAATAAATTCAGACACATTATTTACAGATTCCAAGATTTCAGTTCATTTTTAACATCTGTATTGCTCAACAAAGGCAAAAAATGTAAGTAAAAGCTGTATTTTCTGGAAGAGGCTTTTGTCCTTGTCTACAAAGAAAAGGTATTCCAGAACTGTTCCACATTGTATTCTACATGGCAGACAGAGAATACAAACTGGTGAATTCTGCATCTGTCACTATTCTGCATCTGTCACTCAAAGAAAATTCCCCTTTCCCTTTTGGGGAGAGTTGCCTAAGGATGATGGGATATGGCTGATAACAATAATCCATATTTAGGCAACCAGAAGATTGTGACAACATTAGCCAGAGTAAGGGAATGCAGACTTAAAATCAAAACATCTGTTATGGTAACTTTAACTTACCCTATTCTTCCTAGATGTGGCAGTGTCATAACTTACATTCCTGCATTGACTTGCCATAAAAATATACATCTAGTCTTGAAATTCAGCACTAACTTTAAATTAATTTGCTTTAAACTTCATCTCATAAAATTAATATTACTGAAGCATGGCTGTTCGTCTTTAGACACTAATAGTACAAGTAAGTGATCTTCTACTTGATAGATTGCAAAATGCGTTGTATTTTATCCCTGATCATGAGAATAATTTGATTTGCCTCAGCATAGCTATTAAATAGTTACAGAGAGATTGATTGTAGTTGTATGCAGGATTGCACCATTAATAGCTTTATGAGGGAGATTCAGAATATAAACAAATTTCATGGCTCTTCTTAACTGGAATATCTGAATATGTACCCTTCCTTTTCTACAACACATGCACATCAGCGTGCCATGGAAACTTCTATCAAAATAGAGATTTTTTTGATTTTCCAGTGCTTCATGTCACAACATGTTGCTGTATCACCAGCACGAGGGCACTGAGGACATGGTTGCTTAAATCACAGGAGACAAATGCCCAGAATGAAATAAATGAGGTGTAGCATGTGATGAGCCTGATCTTGTTACGTGAGAGATTTCAGTCAGAAGATTTCATTCTGTTAATTTCAGAGAGCTTCAGTCCCATCGCATGTACTAGGAAATGTTGATATTAATCATGATTCTGCCTTGTTTCTACCAGTCAGTCTTCTAATTATGAGCAAGACCCAGTGCTGGTAATGTATAGCTGCCTGGAAGCCTGAATTTAGGAGCATAGGCAGTGTCTACGCTTGGGCTGCCAAATCACGTTGCACGTCCTCTGTTCATTTACTATGGCTGCTAAAATAACTTATTATGATACTGGACTTCCAAAGAATATATTAACTTCCTGACTCTCTATAGTAATACCATACAGCTGGTTCAAATAAACATTCCAAGCCAGTGCATTTTTCATCTTGAAAAAAACAGCAATCCCAAAGAAGTTTTGTATTTATTCAGTGCTTACTGTCATTGCCTTTGACACCAAGCACAAAATTAATAGTTTAAAAAATGGGAGTTACTCTCTAGGCCTTTGCATTGATTCTCTCTTGCTATTCTTAATTTATTTTGTTGACCATTGCAGTCAAAAAGAGAGGAAAAACTGCTCATGGCATTAATTTTCTTGAGTTACTGCACTGTTCTGTCTCACTAAAACTTTATTGTTGTTTCCTATAGTTTGAATAAAACGTGACTGCTTTTATCTGAAGCAGAATCCATATAAAGAATTCAAGTTGCTCTTGACTTTACCTTACCATACGGAAATGTTATTTACATTGAAAACTTACATTCATTTACATTGAAATATCATTTACATTGATACAAAAACATAACTAGGTGACTAAGTTATCCACATTAAACTTTTGCAGATATTAAAAATACATTGTTTCTTTAGTGATTTGTCAGTTCACTTATTCATATTGTTACTGTCAAAAGAGCTCTGAAACAGGAGAGAGCACCATAGGTGTAAATCATCATATAAATAATGGGATATTTTGGCTGTGTAAGGACTGAAAGTTTGGTTATATTTGATCACGCTGTTTTTGTAGTTTTATTATTGTAGGTGCAGTGAGTTTTGGCTTCAGAAAGAGTACACATGATTAACTAAAGATTTTACTCCAAATATTGCTCACCAGTAAGATACTCATTCCCACTAGAGAAAATGAAATACATCACAGCATACAGGTCTTCCATTTCAGTTTCATACTGCCATTTATTATTTTCCTAGTGGATATTGTTAGATATGCCAGGTTTCTGAGTTGGATTCTTGTACTCTAAGCTGTAATTATGGAAAAAGATGGATAGAATTACAGAAATTATGGAAAATACTATACATGTCCATACTTTTCTGAGTTTTGTTTTAATTTCTTGAGCTAATTATGAAGAAAAAAAGTGTTTTTTCCAATAAGTCATGGAACTGTCCTGATTTGAGGAGTCAAAGTTAGTCAAATACATATAATACCTATTTTTAAGGAGTTTTCAAAAGCTGGACACTAGTTTTGATCCCCCATCCAGTTGCAGGTGATGTAAATGGGAATGTGTTCCCAATTTCAACAGCAGTAGGAGTAAGTGACAGTTTTTCATTGTTACATCACACATGAAGAAGGCAATTGTGTATGCAAGGCTTACAATGATGTCACATCTACATTTTTATATGTTCTGTTACAGCCTGTGAATAACTGGGCCGTATGGATATAAATCTGTCTTCGATTAAGATAGATTCTTCTGGTGTCCCGTTCTAAGATTATTTTACATAAACAGAGTTATCATTGACAAGTACAGAATCATTCTGATTTATAGGACTTTCTAAAAAATATATACAGCTGTGAAAAATGCTAACTTACGGAATTAAGGGTTAGAGGCAAGTTTGGTTTGTTCTGCTTTTGCATTAAGGAAAAATATTTTGCCTGTTACTGGTTCAAATAGTCACAGAAATTTGCTTTTTTCCAGGGATCTATTCTTCATAATTTACAGATAAGGTAAATCAATCCAGTTTTATGACTGGAAGTGAGGGAGTATTGTAAAACTGCAGTATTAGGTAAAGTACATAAGAACATTCTGAACCCCCAAATGCTATATTAAGGTCACACACGTTTTAAATTAGGAGCCTCTGTTCTCACTCATAAATGTCTCAAACTTTCAACTTCTGATCTGAAACTTTTGGTGGTGGAATATTGTAACAGTAGCCACTGGAATTAGTAGATACTGACCCTTGTGCCATATGACAGGGTATATGTAACTGTTTGTGACCCTGACCACCAGGTTCATGTGACAGGAATGAAGAAATTAAGGTTAGTCTCTCACTGGAGTTCCTGCATGCTAGATCTCTATTATAAAGGTACAGGTGACTGGGTGGGTTTTTTTGTTGTTAGGGTTTGTGGGATTTTTCCCAATTAGTTTATCAATAAAAAATACACTTCCACAAAGAGCATTGAATTTAAATAATTTTTCCCCCATTCACATGATATCTATCATACTGTATTGATAAGCATGAGGAAAGCAAAACATAGTTCAGTCTCACTGCCTCCAAATTTGTGGTTGTTACCAGTGAATGCCTGAACATTTATCTTTTATGTTTGTAGCTTAGATTTGAAAAAAGTTATTTTTGTTATTGTTTCTTTGTTGTTTTTCTTTTGTTCTTACTATCTGCAAGACATGTGACATGACAAGCACTGAGCATCTATTTATGTGGAGCATTCAAGGAAGTGGAGAGTTATAAATATGTATGTCTGATGACAACACATAGCTATGACAAAGACATTCCTGCCTATATTTTTTGGAAGTGACCATACAAAGTTATGGCTTATCAAAATAATGGTAAAAATAACATTATAAAAATGTAAGAGCTATATAAATATTCAAAAAGACACAAATGTGTTCTTAGTCCCAGGTAGAAAAGCTCCTCTGAAATATTTAGAAACAGATGTCCCTATGTCTCCTTATCCCCCAAGATCCATTTTCCGCAAAGCTCTTTTAAATGCGAGGGAGGATAGAGTTTCGCAACAGTTTATTGCTAGATTTACAATGCTGGCGACAAAGTCATTTTTAAAAAATGGGATAGGCTTCTCCCAGGAACTGATCTCTGGTTGGGTTAATGGATTATATGGGCCAGACTGTGACTGTGACTAGCCCTTACACACTAACGCTGCTGCAAATGCATGTGAGGTCCAGTCTTGTAGGAACATCTCCTGATTTTCTTTTTTTCTTTTGTACCTTATGTAGAACCTTAGCTGAAATTAGCAGGATGTAGAATTAGCATTTTGTATTTCTTATTTATATATTCTTTCAAATGATTTCCAAAATGCCTATGCAACAGCAAAAGGCAAAAAAAATAGTGCCTGGTATGGTTTGGTACATTAAATTTGATCACTGTGTCCCAGAGTCCTTACCATACCCCTTAGCTGGTTTGCAAGACCTTGCTGCTATAGGCAGCTTGATCTGGCTGCCAGTGACCCTGATGGCAAAGCCCTTTTTGTCTTTGGCAAAAGTCTGATTGGGCTGCTCAGTGCTTGCACCATGGAAATTTGTCATCTCAACATTGCTCCTGGTGTACGGTGACTTTAGAGTCTTCTTTGTTTCAAAGACCCGCTTTGAGAGGGCTGCTGCGCAACAGTAAAACTAAAGCAGTGCAGAGCATGAGAAAAACGTACAAAAACTTTACAAATAACTTTCACTTTTGAAATTTAAATCCTTTATAAAAGGTTGCGAGATTGCAGCTATTAATTTTGGCATGTCTGTTTGGTTGATAATTGCTTTTGAAGTGTCTCTGGCCTTGGATCGGGGTAACATTATTTTGTTAAGACCTGTGTAAGCAGGTTTTTGCTTACACATAAAATTGATCATTTTTTATAAGAAAGATACAAAGAAACAGTATTGCACAGATATAGCATGTATATATGCACATATATGTGTACATAAGACTTACTTCCACATCATGAGCCCAGTGTGTTTGATGCGGCAGTGGCAGGACATACTGGGCCTCTTGGAGTCCCCAGGCAGCAGCTGCCATTTCCCCATCATAGAATCACAGGATCACAGAATCCCATGGGGTTGGAAGGGACCTCTGGAGATCACCTAGTCCAACCACCCTGCCAAAGCAGGTCCACCCAATGCAGGTTGCACAGGAACATATCCAGGTGGAGTTTGAATGTCTCCAGAGAAGGAGACTCCACCACCTCCCTGGGCAGCCTATTCCAGGGCTCTGCCACTCTCAAAGTAAAGAAATCCCTCCTCTTGTTTAGGTGGCATCTTGCATCCAAGTTTGTGCCCATTTCCTCTTGTCCTATCCCTGGGCATCACTGAAAAAAGACCAGCCCTGTCCTCTTGACACACACCTTTTAAGTATTTATAAGCATTGATCAGACCCCCCCTCAGCCTTCTCTTCTTTAGACTAGAGGCCCAAGTCCCTCAGCCTCTCCTCGTAAGGGAAATGCTCCAGGCCCCTCATCATCTTTGTAGTCCTCTGCTGTCCCCTCTCCAGCAGTTCCCTGTCCTTCTGGAACTGGGGAGCCCAGAACTGGACCCAGTGCCAGGGCAGAGCAGAGGGGCAGGATGACTTCTCTCAATCTTCTGGTCACACTCTTATTAATGCACCCCAGGATGTAGTTGGCCTTCTTGGCCACAAGGACACATTTTCAGCTCATGGTCATCCCATTGTCCAGGAGGACTCCTAGGTCTTTCTCCTCAGGGCTGCTCTCCATCAGATCATCCCCCAGCCTGTCCTGGTGCAGAGGGTGCAGCACCCTACACTTGTCTTTATTGAAGTTCATCAGGTTCCTCTCTGCCCAACTTGTCCAGGTCTTGCTGAATGGCAGCACAGCCCTCCAGCATGTCAATGACTCCTCCCAGTTTTGTATGGTGAGCAAACTTGCTGAGGGTACATTTCATCCCTTCATCCAGGTCATTGATGAATATATTGAAGAGGACTGGACCCAGAAGGGACCCCTGGGGGACTCCAATACACCATGGTGGCCCCAGGCCCACCCATCCACGATGGCAGGAGTGGGCTGACGCGGGAGGCCACTGCTCAGAGTGAGGGGCTGGTGAAGAAGCGGTGAGTGAGGAAACCACCGCCACCTCTCCTGGAGAGCCTCACAGTTGAGGAGCCTCAGTGACATGGCGGCTGCCAGGCACTGGGTAGAGCTGCTCAGGTTGAGGTGATACTTTGAGGAAAGAAGTGGGAGAAAACTGTCAGCGGAGCTGGAGAGCAGCTGGCCCTGGAGCAGGAGGTGAGTGTGAAGGAGGGAAGGTCAGCAATGGGACAGGCATTGCCGTATGGTACCTGTGGAGGAGCAGGAAGGAGGCCCGCCATTGAGGCGGACGAGGGTCATGGCGGGCTCCCAGACTGACTGAGATCAGGGTTCCCTGGAAAGGGGTGAGAGCCTGCTGGAGCAGTTGCCGGTGGCCACTGCAGGCTGGACAGAGGGTGACAAGAAAGCATTTTCCCCAGGGGAGGTCCAAAATGGTGGCCATGAGGGCACAGTCCCACAGGGGAGGTTGACACGGCCCTGCTGCCATGTCAGGATCGGCAGTGCTCCTGTGTGTGGAACTCAGGCCTGCGTGGGGTTCGTATGTAGCTTTATAGTAACAAAGCAAAAAAGTCTGTGAAATTCAAACCTTTTGCCATCCCTCCAGCTTAAGCAGTTCTAGGGGAAATCATTTAAGAACAATTACACGAGATGTTACCTCAGGCAAATAATATAAAATTAAAAGAAAGGGTACAGTGCCATATCGTCAAATTTCATGTCGGTAGGAAGTTTTAAAATCCGTAGCCTTCTGGAATTCCTGTGGTTCAGCGTTTGTTCATGACACACACCAGGGGAAAACATACCGCAATCCCATGCAGAAATAAATGTGACTGAGTCCTGTTTGCTTTCAAATAATTGCATTTATTTACATCAGTTTAACCTCCATTTAAAATGTCATGTATATCTCAGCTAGATTTATGCATGTAAAAAAACAAGCCTCTGTGGGAAGTGTTTCAAGTAAGCAATTTGTTTTGCTTGTAATTAATGGATTCTTACCTAAAGTACAAGTTATAAATAAAAATAAACTAATGGTGAGTGGCAGTTTGCTGCTGTCTCTCAAATAGTGGACAGTTGGGTAATTACAGACCATCAAAGAACTGCCGCACTGCTGATTATTATCTTTTAAGAATTTACCAGCCTTTCACCGTTCAAAAGAAAACTTGCATTGAAGACTTTAAATATATGCTATTAATAAAATAAACCTATTAAGCGGTGTGATGGCTGGTATTTACAGCTCACCCAGAAGAGCAAGTCACCTTTCCTTTGTTGCTTTGCCTGATACAGGATGCCACATTGTGAAATCAGTAGCCAAATCTCATTTAGCCATGTGTATCTGTGTATATACTGAGGGCTTCATTCTGCAAACGCATAGGCAGCTTAACTAAGATTTGAAGCTTTGGGTCAGAGCTGGACTATACCTCTAGAGAAAGTAACTTGAGTGTTGATAAGGCCAGATCCTGAAAATGTCAGAAAATCCATGTGTGCACACCTTGTACTCAAACCTTTGAAATGAAAAGAAAAAGTACCAGTGAGGAAGATGTCGGCAATAGTTGCATCTGCTCTGAACTAGAAATGTGTATCACTTCTAACACATTTTTATGTGTATACTTATTCCATGTATTGTTAAGGGCTTTTTTAAATTTTAAAATCCTTATGAATAATATCTTGCTATGTATTTACAGGTTTAATTTTCAAAACTAAAAAAGTCATTAACCACAGAAGTATTTTTCACAGTTGTGATTATCCATTTATTTAACATCAATATGAACAAAACATACATTTCCGCGGTAGTTTTAGTTAAAAACTGGGCTTAGGGTGGAAATTATGTTATATAGATCCTTTTTCCTCACAGAGGTAAACCATATTTAATACATCCTAGGCTGTGATCTTTTATTAACTAGTATTAACTAGAGTTAAGGTTTGAAGCATAATACTGAAAAATGTATTTATGCACTCAGTGGTGCTGGAGATGGTGAACTTTTTGTCTTGGCGGGAGGGGAAACGTAGATGTAGATGCCAGGTAGAGCTGATTATAATACCTTTCCATCAGAAGTCCTGCAGAGATCTTGGGGCTTGTCAGGACTTTGGATTCAACATTGCTGTGCTCATCTGCCTGAAAAACCCCCTACAGATAGCACACACAGTGTCTCCAGTAAGGAGGCATCCGCTGCCTAAGTTACCTCTAGAGTTTGTGTGCACATTAATCTTGTGTTTATATCAGAATGAAGAGCCAGTTCCCGCATCTCTCATTCAAAATACTTAATGAGATTGGATTATTCAGCTGAAGAAAACTTCCAAGATGGAGATCATAGACTTCTGTAAATAGAACGCTGAAATTTTAAATAACATAAACCGCTAAATATTGTACTGTTCAGTTACTTTCATTGAGCCAAACTCTAATCATCATTAAGGCATGTCAAAAATATAGGGATATATGGTTTCTATGAAAGGTCAGTTGCAGTCCGTGGTTATTTTTAATTCATTGAATTGTTTTCAGCAGGCATAGCTGCATGTAGCATAATCTCTTGCCCATTTTCAGCAAAACATACCTAAATTCATCATACATGAAAACAGAGCTGGAGGAAGAGGAAATGAACAATTTTCCAATTTATGCTATTTAAGAGAAATATGGAGGGGGGTCCTTAATGACCATTGGCAGTATGAAATACAAATTATCAGTACCTAACAGCTAAAAAAGCCTGTTGAAGATGGCAGAAATGGTGCTTTTAAAGGGTTCTGTAGTCTTGTGAGACTAGTTTTATTACAAATCTGGTTGTGTGCCACTGAACTGGATACTGTGATTTGTAAAAGACCATAAATATAAAATTTGTTGTTAATATCATCATTCATATTTACATATTTTAGCTTGATGGTTCGAGCATAATATTTTAAGAAGCTTTAAAAAATCATAACTTAAAACAAATGAAAAAAAATCAGAAAATTATCTGCTTTAAGATTATGTGACAATTTAATTGAAAAGTCACTGATTTTAACAGTACAATTGCATTGATTATCTTAATTTTTTAAAAAAGATTGAAAATTTCCAGGTGCGTTGACTGATTCATGCACACCTGTTTTGGGGCATTTAGGTGTTGTTGTTTTGGGTTGTTTGTTTTATAAACTGCAAAGAAGAAAAGGCTAAACCTCTAAGAATCTGGAAATACCAATTCCATGAAAACATAAGGAAAGCAATTGTTGAAGAGCTCTGAGTGTTAGCAGAATTTTTAAAGCTGGTTATAATGATATGATTAGGAAGGGCTGTAAGATTTAAAAATATGCTGTACATGATCATATGTTTTTCATATTTTGTACTTACACTTAGGTAGTTACTCATGGAAACCGAGCAAATTTACAGTGTATTAACAGGTAGTGTGATAAAACTGGAAAAGCTAATGATACTGCAATTACTGCTTGACTCTGAAAAACTGAAGATGCTGGATTATGCTCTTTTGAAAAATACATAGTTATAATATGTTGTTGTGCAGGAGGATCAGGAGTCTCTTCAGTAGCAATCAGGATACGCTGCAGTGTGTATTTATTAAAACACCATTTTTTTCTTAAAGTATAATTTCATATATGTATAATAATTATTCAGAGGTAGTAAATAATTGCAACATAAACTTCAGGAATCTAGGAAGACTTTTATGTAATGAAATAAAAGTGAGAAAGGAGAATGAGTAAGTTCTTTCAGGCCTAGAGGGTTCCCGGGCAGATGAAATGATGAGATTTTACATGTTGCCTGACTGCTCTTGGACTTATTATTAGAGCCCTACATCACAGCCTTGAGGAGGATGAGGAGGACTTTGGTATTGTCAGAATGTGCTGCTGTGCACAGCCTGTATTTCCTTTTCCAGGGAGGATTTTGATGTGTGTGAGTGGCAGTGTCCTGCGTAGCAGTGAAGATGTCTGAGCAGAAGAGCCATTCTCCCAGAGATGGCACATCTCAGTAAATGTTCTGCTCACTCGAGCCAGGGTCCAAGGTCTGCATTTTGACCAAAATGTATTAAACTTTGGAGATGTAACCTCTTCTGTTCCCGTTAAGCGCTGCATGTGACTATATGGGGGCAAGTTGTTCTCATTTTATTCACAGAAACATCTCTCTTGAAGTTAGTGAATTGGATGTGTGTGGAAAGGGAGAGAGATTTAGCTTGTGTGTCTCTGAAATAGTTCGTAATAGAATCTGATAATAATAGTTAATAATAAAGCCCCTCTGAAGGCCCTCATGGCAAGGGCGATGACAAAATAGTATTGTGGCTCCTCATAACACCCTTAGCCTGTCTCACCTTTTATGGACCAGCTTAGCTTTATTAAATGTCCAAACACCAGTCTTTGTACAGTGCATTCATACTTTCAGGAATGCATCACACTTTTGTTTTACCTTTCATTTCCTTGGCACATGATGCTATAGGAAATTAAGATAAAGTGCAGTCATCTGTCCAGTTTCCTTCCTATAGCCATATTGTATATTAAACTCTCAGGCCCCACAGTGTTCCGCAGGAGATTATCCAAGAAATGATAAATCCTCAGTAGGAGCCATCAAAGCATCATTGCCGGTTTGTGGCCACTAAAAAGACCCTCACATCTCTTTTGCTGTCACTGCATTATTGATTAGCTTGCGAAATACTGAAGCTGTATTGATTGCAAATATTTAGGGATGAAAAAGGAAACATTGTCCTCGAAGGTATTTGCAGTCCTCTCTTCTCTGTTAAACAGATCTTTCTTCTCTTGTATTTCCTTGGCTATCTTCTACCTATTATATGCTGCAGGCTGATGCAAGGGTACTGGCAAGATGGGCAAATGGCTGTGTCACCCTGCCATGGCTGGTCATCCCCAAAAAACTGAAAAAGACAACTGAAGGAGAACGCTTAGATAGAAATTACGTGATTGGTTTTGCATACACATACATTGGGACAGAAATTATAGGAAGCAAAAATCGTCTCCTATTTGTTTGTGTTTTAATTAATTTGTATTTAAAAATTATCTTAAAGGTCCAGACGATGTAGCCCTTAAGGTCTGAAATAATCCTGCCAAACATAATACATAACTGGTTGATGTTCTAGTCCCATTAGACAGCCTAGCTGCTGCAACGCCAGTGCATTCTGTCTTGATATTCATAGGTTCTTCTAATCCAGCAACAGAAATACTCTGTGCAGACGGGCTAAAAGACAAGACCTGAAAAAAATATTTAGCTTGTTGATCCATTCGGGTGAAATCTGAAAAAGGAACTTTGCAAATGAAGAACAGCAAAGTACACAACAAAGCATTTCCCTGCAAATTCAGGAACTTGCTTCTCGCTGCCCCTTCTCCAAGAAGCCCCTGCTTAGCTACATTGGCACATGCAGGTGGTTTCTGCCTGGTTAGTGTCCAGTTAGTGCTCTGCCTGGTATTTAAGCTGAAATCATTAACATGTGTCTTGTGTGTTACCTGAATGAAAGGCGGGTTCATGGGTTATTATTGCCCATTTTTTCTCTTTGCTCCTGCACTTCCCTGTTTCGATTACAAATCCCCCTCCGGGCACAAAGCAAGCTGGACGCCTACAGTGCAGCTAAAGAGTTATTTGTTCCCTAGGTGGACACTAATGAATGACTGCAGTGCTGCCCTGAGTGAGGGGGTCCCCACTATTAAAAGTTTAATAGAAAGATCTGAGAAGCTAGGGGCCAAGAGGAGGAGGAGGAGGAGGGGACAGGGAGCTGTGAGTAACTCACTAAGTGCCTTCTCTGTTCCTTTGCTGCACTGGAGATTATTCCATCCATTAGGACAGGAGCAACTGGAGAGAGGTCAGTTCCCTCTGCGTTCTCGTTTTGCTTTCAGTCTCACCACAAGCTGTTGAAGCTGCAAAAATACGTTGGTTCCTTTCCACTGTAAAATCTCTGAAAGCAGCAGGAATATGGCCTGTCTGAAAAATGAGGTAATTCAGCCTTTTTTTTTTACTTTTCTGATTTTTTATCCTTTTGTTCCCCCCCCCCCCTTTGTTCTCTTTTTTTTCCTCCCTAACCTGTCTCTTTTTTTTATTCTCCATACTCTTACCTTCCTCTACCTCATATTTTTCAAGACTTGGCATTAGGATAGGTTTGGTTTTATTTTTAAAATTATTCTTTACATATTCCAACATCTGCTTGAATTCCTGTCTATGCTAAGTGATCATAAAGTTTCATAGATCACTGGAAATACATTGTCCCTTATTTCAAAGTAAGTATAAACCTCCTCAGTGTTTCTCCCCCTCAGCTGTAGAAGAGCAAGATCTAGTTTTAGTTTTACTTTTAGTTTTTGATTTAGGCCCCGTTACTGTAACATCTGTGCATATAAATATAAAGAGATTGGTTAAGAGAGAGGGGGGGGGGTATCCCTTAGTTTTTCTCTGCTGTGTATTACCAAGGATATTTTGAATATCACTTACATAATCCTTAGAAGGAACAAGATGAACCTCTGGTGTACCATTCCTTTTATAACTCCAAGAAAGAAGCTTTTATGGCACCTTCAGGCCACCACTGTGTTTGGTGTCCTGCAGGAAGCTGCTCGCATCGCAAGGGGCAGCAAGGGAACGGCGATCTAAGAAGCTTCCTTGCACCAGAGGTGTGTGAGGGTGTTAGAGTTCTGCTGGAGCTAACTGTAATCACAGGAATTCAAGTTTGTTTTCATGGTGGGATACCATAACTTCCCTCCATTTTGGCAACAGAGTTCTAGGATTAGAAGCCTCTGCTGATCTTTTGATAGCTGCTCATAAATGTAGCTGGAGGAACTATAGTATAATGGCTTCTCCGTGGTTCTTTGGAAGCCCTGCACCTTCTTTCATGCAGAGCTCTTCTAGAAGGCACAAGCAAGAATGTTTGAGCGTGTAATTGCATCCTGATACCTGAATTTGATGCCAGATCTCTTTGAAACGGCCTGATTAAGAAAAGGCCTCCAGAAGTGGTGTCACCCATGCAACCTGTCAGCACAAGTTTCTTGAAATCGCTGCCTGGCCAAACATGTCAGATTCCTGTTTGGAAGTATCAGGAGTGGATTCTCAAATCTTACCTGTGTCTTCTTTTCTCACTGCCTTTCCTTCAAACATTAGTGTTCTGGCTGAATTATAGCACTTGGACAGACGGAAAGCTGACTAGTGTCAGCACCTGCAAAATAACTTTTAAAGCTGAAGTAGATGTTTTCTGGTGAGACTATTTCAGGGAGATGTGTTTTCCTAAGAATTGCAACGATACTACATTTGTGGTTGTTCTCAATTTTTAACAAACAGTAGTTTTAAGCCTTCTTTAAAATTTGTCCTTCACTTTTTTTCTTAGCCTTTTTAAGCAAATAGTAGTTATACCATGGTAGTAATCTGATTGCACTTGAAGTTAATGTATGATTTCATATTGCTCTGAATACAATTACTTTCCTGAACTAAGGCCTCTATTTAGAACTTAAATCTGAATTTTAGCATTTTCTGGAGTCCAGGTTGCTGCTTCTGAAAATGCAGACTGGCAATTTCTCTGTGTGTTCTGTAGAGACAACATTAAAGTTCAGTTGCATAAGAATCATTCCTATTTTCATGACATTTACTATTATTTTAAGAACTCTTAAGCATTCTTAGTAGGTGCAAGGCCAGGAAATTTCTCCCTTTCTTGCCATGATAATAAGCACTTGAGAAAAATAAGTGCTATGTGAGAAGCATCATTATTACTCTCTTTGGTGTTATGCTCACTTTTTATAGCAGCAAATTTTTCTTCTTTTTACTTTTTTTAAGTAGTATCTTAAGAGTTTATTATTATTCTTGTGTGTGGAAAGTATTAAACTGACTGCCACAATGATTGCATTCTTTTCAGTAGCCACTGAGAACAGCTAGATTGCAGGGAATTGCAATGTAAAATTCCCTTTATAGCATGTCAGGTGAGATCTGAAGATCAGTTCTGAATGTAGCCCTCTCTATTTCAGGGAGATGTGTTTTCCTAAGAATTGCAAAGATATGACATTTGTAGTTGTTCTCAATTTTTAACAAACAGTAGTTTTAAGCCTTCTTTAAAATTTGCCCTTCACTTTCTTTTTTCTCAGCCTTTTTAAGCAACCCTCTATTTGGTTTGGTTGGGTTTTTTTATTTATTCCACAGCTGCAGACTGTATTCCAAACTACTGATAATAGCAATGGCTGTTGTATAGTTTTGTTGCAAGTCACACCGAAGCAACTTTTTGTCTCTCCTGAATATGAGATAAATGCAACTGTATGTTTCATGGTCCAGAACCAGGTAGCCTATGCCATGTCCTTCTGGTAAACATCATTATGGAGGTTGGGAGAATGGTTGACTTCTAGGTTACCCAACAGTCTGCAATTAGCAATATCTGAAGATTTCTGGATTTTCTCATCTAGGTACAGCCTTCTTGTGTGTGACTTGCATTGTAAGAGAAAGCAGAGCTAAGTGAACTGGAGAGGTCAGTAAAATACTATTGTTCAGTCCTTTTCTTTGTTTTTAAGGTAGGTCGATCCTATTTGCAGGGATGTCCTTTCAGTTATAACACTTTCCTGATTTTACGAACAGACCCAAGAATAAAAGTGTTTAGTTAATAAAGTCTTAAAAAAGAATATGGTGAGCCACCTTTGTATCTGAAAAATAGCAAATCTATATACAATCAACTGAATAAAAAACTTCCAAATGCATTTTATTTGAAGAATGAAAAGAACAGTCTTGCAACTAATCAAGAAAAACTGCCTATACCTGTTTCTTCCAACATTTTGAATCCTTCTTCAGGAATAATGTGTTCCGTGGTGTAATGCTTGCAGCTCCGTAAAGAAAAAACTATTCTCATGGAAATGTTACTCTCTGCTTTTGATAATTTCAGTAGCAATGTTGAATTACGTTAGTTTCTATTTATTTTAATGTCCTGGTTCTGGGAGGACCAGAATTGTATGTTTCAGAGTGAAACACGGGAAATCTTTGGGTGAGAAGCTGTGCACTTACAGACTGCTGTTACAAGTAAGAAACCAGAAATACTTTTGGGCAGGAACTGAGTAGTTCTTCTGAAATTTTTTGTGACTACAAATTTTTGTAGTTTGGATTGAGTTGTAACTTGAGAGCTGACAAATAGTTGACCAAAAATGACACACGGAATAATAAATAATGTAGGTGCATATGCTTGTTGGGGGATTCCTGTGAGAAATCAGAGAAACAGAGCAGTTAATGAGCAATTTTGTGATATAAGTGAGAAGACTCTGTTGTTTCTGATAGATCCTACTGAACTGATTTTAGGAACAGTTCTGGTTGAATAACTAGACTTATTTTTCTGAACAGAAGATAAATATATAATACTTTTATAAAACTCATAACCGATACCCAGTTTCCCCCTCTGTCCTATACTAGCTTTTTCTGACATTCAGGAACAAAAGCCTATATCTGAGGAAGGTGACAGATGAATGTTTAAGTTCATGGATCCTCCAGTAACAATAAAATAATGTTATAAAATATTTTGAATTTATATACTATTTAAAAATTATATCACATGGTGTATTTTCATAAACCCATATGCAGTGTATTTCTATACGCTTGTGTTTTTATAAAAATATAAACTATAACCCATAATCATTGAATCCAATTAGGGTATTTTAATTATATACACTAGGTATTGTAAAAAATTAAGGAACTCTAGAGGCGATCCACAAGAAACAGCGTATGGAGGAAGAGAACTGTCCAGAAATAAAGAACAAAACACTGATAGGGAGGGCGGTTAATCTGAAGGATCAGGCCTTTCTGGTTTCTGAACGTTCCAATTGCCAGCTGATCTGTGGGTTTTAAGCTGGAGAGGTAGCACTCCTTGTTGTGTATGTTCTTTTTATTATTTTTTTTTTTTTTTATGTTGTAAGCCTTTAAATGAAAGGCTCTGAGATTCAGTGAGGAAGAATGCTGAGACTCTGTAGCCTCACCTGCTGCGCTCTCGCTGTCCCAACACAGCTAGAAGGCAGCTCTGGATGTCTAATGCCAGGTCCTGGGCTCCCCTCAGACACCTCAAAGTTAGAGCTTGTGCTCATCATCAGCATAGCAAAATCCTTTTTTAGATTTCAGACACCGATTTTGAAAACAGTCAAGTTTACATTCATTAAATCTAATAGAAGTATTCACGTGTATAAAGTGAAATATTTCAGGGCCTAAAACCCATGCCCAAATGTTCATCGACCTATGGGTTAGGCCTTTGACCAGACTGGAATCTTGCTATTTCCACTAAATACCCGTTTGCCTGTGTGTAAAACCACAGGAGTGTTTGCTTGTCCCCCTACACAGAGGAAATAGAAGTGGTCCAGCCTGTGAACTGATTCTCCTGGCCCTGAGAACAGGGCTGGGTAGGACCAACAATATGCAATAGAAAAATTGAGCAATACCGTGATAATACTGACATTTATGGAACCGTCTTTAAAATGTTGGCAAAGGCTGAGCTGTGGGCAATAAAAGGTCCACTTAAATTTACTCACTGGGCTGAGGAACCATGTCCTGCAGCATTGAGGAGCAAGGTCTGCTACAAGATATGCGAGATGGAGTACCAATACTCTCGCTCTTCCTCCTCCTGCTGCCGAGACTCTGGTTCCAGGAGTGAGCTGGGACATCTTGATTTTGGGTGGGCAGAGCCCAGGAGGTGACCAGCACCTGGGAAGGACCTGTGGTGGGTGTCCTTGTGTGGTGGGTGTCATGTGCCTGCCCGACTCCCGATGGCTCCCAGGGGACAGGAGGGCCATCGGGCAGAGCCTCATGGGGCCACAGGGAGAACATGAGGACACCGATATTTGTTGAAGACTTCAAAGAGGTTGGGTGCCAGCCCGGGGGAGACAAGGGAGAACCACTCGCAGAGGTTTGAGGTAGAGTTGCTCAGGTAACGTGGGAGGTGGGTTTCAAGGAAATGCCAAGAGAAGATTAACTTTTTTCATTGCTTTTTCCAGTCCCTTAGACAGTAAATATAACCTCCCTCCACACGTGGGGAAGGGGGGATGCTGCCTGTTCCAAAGTCTAACTGCCCCCTCTGCAGGCTCTGAACCTTTTAAAAATATTAATAGGGCGATGTTGCAGTTATATTTGTGAATTACATTGCGGCTTGCGGGTGTAACGGATGAATTAGCAGCCGCCGAGAAAAAGCTGTTTTGTCTGGGGTGCGTTAATTTATTCCCCAGAAAAAGAACGCTGCTGCGAGCAATACGGCTGGGAGCTGGGCTGGAAGAGGGGAAGCGGCGGGTGTTCGCTGTTCGCTCGGTCCCTTAGGGTCCCGCAAGACCTCTTTTGTACCCGCAGGTCGGGTGCGCGGTGGCCCGCAGGTCGCCAGGGTGGGGGCGAGGAGGCGGAGGAGCAGCTGAGAGGCGCCGCGGAGAAAAGCCCATCGCGGGAGTCTCTGTGGCGCAATCGGTTAGCGCGTTCGGCTGTTAACCGAAAGGTTGGTGGTTCGAGCCCACCCAGGGACGGCGGTTTCCCTTTTGGCTGGCCGGCCCCGCACGCAGCCGCCGTCGTTTTGTGCGCGGGCGGTGGATTGCGGCGCCGGTCCCCGCGCCTGCGGGGCGAGATGGCGGCTGGCCTGAGCCCCGGGGAGCGCGGCGGGACCTCCCCCGGGGTCAGTCCTCTCACCCCTCCCGCGAGTGACACGGAGAGAGTCAAGAGGCTGGAGGTGGCGGCTCTGCCGTGGGGCGGGAGTCTGCGGGAGTTTCTGTGCCCCGCGCTCCCGGGTGGGACGGCGGGGTGGAAAACACTTTATCGGAGCTGCGTGACGATAATTAACGGGGATGCCGAGCGTGTTTAGAGTTTGCTTCGGGAAGCGCTGCCTTTAGGACACTCCGGTAACGCCATCGGAAAACGGGGGTCGGGGCCGAAGCTCGGGGAGAAACGCCGTTTGCGGGAGGCTGGGTGGAAAGAAATGCTGCCTGCGGCTGCCGCCGACCGCACACACGGCACCTCCGACTCTCCCCGGAGGAGGAAGAGGGCAAGGCGGTTTCCCGGCGCTCACGCCGCCGGGGGAAGCCTGTCCCGGGGCTCCCGCCGACCCCGCACCGGTCCCTCCCGCCCGGGGCAGGCGGTGTCTCCAGGCCCGGAGAGGCAGCGCTCTCTCTCCGGGGTCGCCCTGCCAGCCCGAAGCCGCTTTGCATAAATGAATGTTAAAAGCAATTACGTTGGAAGCTTCGCTTAAACGTATTAATTAGGAGTTGGCACCTTGGCCGTATCTGAGCCCGTGAGCTGGTTCCAAGGGGCGTTTCTGCCGCGTGAAACAGACCAACTTGTGCGGAGCCTGCGAGGATCTGTTTGAGGATCATATTTAGGGGTTACAGAAAACAGACTCGCTGTTAAAAATGCCTCCTTCCCCGGCGAAGCTGCGTTTCCCAGCTCGTCCTTTACAACTGGGCTGTTTGGAGTAAAGGATGGAGCCCTCTGAGAGGTCAGGCTCTGCCATTGACTTACCGTTGGCGACGCGGTTCGGCCTCGCCAGCCGAGATGCGGGAGAAACGACGCGTATTTACAAACACCGAAGAATCTTTTAAAAGTAATAAACCCCGACTCGTTGATGTGCTGTATCTGCAGCAGCTCGCTGGCACACCTTTTTTTTTTTTTTTCTTTTTTTTTTCTATCATCTGCATCTTTCACGTTTCGGTAAAACATTTTGAAAATCCGGCAGCCGTGTGCTGAGCTGCGGGGTAGGTGGAGCTCGCTGCGGGATTCCCCTCTTCTCGTTAGCCACACTTAACCCCTAACCGGTTCCTGCCCATCACTAGAATTTTATTTTAACTAGAGTCCTCCAGATAAATCCCTCTCGCTTGGTATTCCCGAGTGGTTGGCAGCAGCGGGATGGGTCCCGCACGGTGGCACCGCCTCGGCTGCAGCCAGCAAAAGCCTGGCAGGGGAGGGACGGAAATTTTAAACCCCGCGTTTGTCCGCCTCGCTGCCATCAAGAGCTGGAACCACCGCCAAAAATAATGGATCGTGCCCAGTATAAAGCAGCAATAGCTGGAAAGGCGGCAACAAAAATTTAGGAGCTCAACTTGCCCAAACCTTGGTCACTTGAGGAGGAAGGACGAGCCGTTTGTTCCCATAAAGCAGGTCCCGCTCTCCTTGGCGAGCCCCAGATGCGGTTTATAGAGGTGATTATTGCTGAGCGGGAGGTTTGTTAACGCTCGTTGGCGTTCAGACGTGTGCCAGCAAACCTCTTCCAGGAGATGCGGTGCGTGAGCATCCGTGCGGTGTTCCCGAGGTGGGTGTGCGGGAGAGGGCTCTTCAAAACGCACATCATGGGCTCGATAATAGAAAGCGGCGTTTGGGCAGCGCTTGATAAACTCATTTTGTAGAGGTGGGAATCTCCTGCGCGGGAGAGCGCCTCATCCCATTGCTCGCTAATTGCAATTCAGGTGGTGGAAAACGGGGAACCCGATACGTTTTTGCGGGGAGAAGGCAGGGAATCGAAGCTTGCTTTCTATGAAGTAAAAATTGGTTTAGAAGTCAGTGAAGCTTTCAGTTCTCAGCCATGAAAAAAAAATAGCTTCTCACAGCTGTGCCCGGATAAACCACCCCATCCTTACGTTAACCCATTTATCTATAGGGGTTGTGTTTATATATATATAAATATATATTTAGGATAAAACGCTGTTCTCGGTGTAACAATCTGATGCTTTGAGGGGACAGACTTGGGGACCTCTTCACAAATACCGAGTTAAATTCTAGCGGCAGTATTTACCCGGGCTCTCACCGGCCACTTCTGGCAACCGGGGCACGGTCGCCGTCGAAACGTCCGAGCGAGCCCAGACCCGGGGGGAGACACGGCCAGCAGAAGCCACCCGGGCATGGCCCGACGCCGCGGACTCCGGGATAAATCCCGATAACCCGCAAGGCGCCGCGGCTCTTTGTTCACCCGGCGGCGGGACGGGGAAGCGGGGCTGCGGGACGGGCAGCCGCACATCGCGGGGGTGCGTGAGGGGGGGAAGCTGCCCGCCCCTCTCCCGCCTCGCTGCTCGACCCTGCGGGATGGAGGGTTGGGGGGAGCCCCCCACTACTGGTGCCCCTTTACTCCGCGGGGACAAAAGACCACTCCACGGGAAACCGCAGGGGGGCCGTGCGTGGGAGCCGCGGGGGCCCGCGCCGCCCCTTCCCCGGGGCTTCCCAGCGGGCGGGGCGGCGCGGAGCCGGGACACCCCCCCCCCCCCCCCCCCGNNCCCCCCCACCCCCTCCGCAGCGGATGCGCCGGCGGAGCCCCCGCCTCCACCCCCCCCAACCCCCCCCGCCGCAACCATCGGCCGCCCCGCCCCGCAGCTGCTCAGCGGCAAGACGTGCGGGGGCCCCCGCGGAAGTCAAGGTGCGGGGCGCGGAGCCCCCCCCCCCCCCCCCCCTTCCCCCCGCCCGGGGGCCCCNNCCCCCCCCCCCCCCCCCCCTTTCCCCCGGCACGGCGGCACAGAAGCCGAGCCGATCCACGCAACCGGCGGTGTCCCGCCGCGGGGGGGGCTGCCGCGCATCCTCGCCCGGCGAGCCGGGGGTATGCGGGAGGCATCCGACCGAAACGGCGTCCGGGCGAGAAATAAAGCGGCTTTTTAAGCGACCCCCTTTGAACTTTGGCCAATCTTGAGTGAGCGGAGAAACAGCTTAAAATGGGGGATAAACCACGGCTTGTCTTCAGCGAGACGGGGAGCTGGAATATTGGAAACGCGGAAAACCAGAGCTCGCAGAAAGGGTGCAGAAACCAGCCATCTTGAATATTTTAATCTCTGGCAAGTGTTTCTTTGGAACAAAATGGATGTTGGAGAGAAACAGCATAGTTAACATTACTGTAGCCTTCCGTTTCTCACACCATCCCTCTCGCAGAATTCAGCTGGCACGGAGCAATGAAACTGGGAGGAACGGCACAACCTTTCATCTGCGTACAATGGCAATAAATAATCATCATCTCGAAATTTTGTACCTCTCGAAGTGATGGTGCTTTTTTTTTTTTAACCACGATTTATATTGATTTGTTTGCAGCGATGTAAGTCGCATGTAATGCTGCACAAACACCTTTAGAGCTCATTCAACATAAACAAACAATTGGTCTGTGTTCAGCCACAACACATTTGTAAAGATTTTTTTATTTTTAATGATACCGCACGTTGTTCCTGTCACCGACGTGGAAGCGAGTATTCCTCCCGATTATCCTGGAAATTGGATCAGGCCCTGGGTTCAGAGTTTGTTGTGTATTCATGATAGGAACCAATTATTCTAAGGATTCATTGTTTGGCCATAAAAATCACTCTAGGCTGAAATTAGGCTTAGAAAGTCCCCAGGATTTTTTCCACTTTTACTAAAATGGATTAACAGCTGTCTTTATTTTTTCTTTCTTTTTTTTTTTTTCCCTTTCTCTCTTCCTCCTCCCTCCCCCCCCCAAACTGATGGTGAAAACAAAACCAATACACTGCTTTCAGATGCTTTCTGCTTTCATATAACGGCAAAAAAACCCTTCCCATTTTTCACTAAGAATTGTAAGGCTGGTAAGGCATTCCCAAAATTTAATTTTATTTTTTTTTTTAAAAAAAAAAAGAACAACCAGCTGAAGGAGGCTTATGGTGAGAGCAGAGACAATAAGTCAGTGGTTCAGCTACAGAGGGTCAGAAAGGCTCCTTCCCTGGGATCATTTATTTATTTATTTCCTTGTTGCTGTTTGCTTACTTTGGACCTACTCCTTTGCAGATAACAGTGCACTTAAAAAGGCCAAAGACAGCTAATAAAAAAAAGGCAGAAATGGCTGGAGAGCATTGTCCGAAGATTAAAGAATAGGATTGCAAGACATAACTGCTTGATTTTATTCGCTTACTGATTTCTTTAATGCCAACTTGGGCACGATTTCTAATCCTAATTGCTAAGGATAAGGTTCCTATTGGAAACTTCTTATTAAAGTTTCTAATTTTTCAAGGAGATTTTGAGGGGCTGCATATGCAGTTCCTCATTATTTCAGTACCTTGCTCCAGCTCCATTTTCTCTATCTGAATGTTTTTGCTTTAATTTCTCAGCACCATATTTTCCCCCATGGACTGATACATTAAAATATATTTAGCATCTGTTTCATAGGCATCCTGATGTATGTACAGCATTTCTTGAGACTACTTTGATCAAAAGGCACTATGAAGTCAAGCAGCTTTCTAGTAATTTTTTTTACAATTGGAGCATGTAGGAATCTCAAAAGAATAGTATTTGTGAAAAGCAGAGAGAGCAAAATTACTAGAATGCAAATGACAAGCTCCATCAGAGGCTAAAATTACAAATTTGTGTTGGTGAGACAAAAAAAATAATAGATTGAAACAATAACCTAGAAAAGCAGGCCCTGGCTTCTTAATGGGCAGGTCTTATTCTAAAAATGAAAGCAACACTCAGCTCAAATTGTTAGTCTTATCTAAGAAACAGGAAGATTTCAACTAGACTGAATAATACTGGGAGTTTGGGGACTGTTATAGGGCCCAGAGTTGAAAGCTGTATCAAATTTGTTGAAAGCTTAAGGAAATGCATTTAAATGTCATGAAACTCCGATTTATGTGGGAAAGGTATGTAGGGTTCCAGAGAGGAAACAGGGTGCAAAGGAGGACTAAGGAGATATACCTCTGTATTTTGACCATCAAATATGACAGACAAAGACATTTTGTAGAAATAAATAGAAGAAATAAATGAATTTAACTTATCTGCTTGCCAAAGTTAAATTAAAAAGCAGCTAAGTTAAAAAAATGTCTTTTTAATCATGATTCAAAATATATGATTTGCCTGAAAGAAATGTATTAACAGAAAAGAGAAACAACAGTATCTTATTTTTCCTGTAATGAATAAAACTTTCATTCATTAAGTTAATTTGCCCTGATATACCCAAAACATTGTCACATGAGACAGGCTCAGACTTTTTTTTTCTGTTAAGTGTTATCATTATCATAGCTTTGGTGACAAAACCTGGGAGCTAGACTGCACCTTAAGCAGTGAACTGGCAGGGAAAGATGTGGGAATACTGTCCCCACCTTCCAGATGGGTGAGGAATATCTGGCAACCTCCAAATAACTGAGGCCAAGGGGACTGGTGATTTTATATTTTACTCTGAATGGACTGGGCATACTGGTTATTTTGAATTTGATGATTTTATTTTTTTTTTTGTGGGGTCATTGCTACATCAGGCTCCGCAAACAACTATCAAGTGCTTATTAGAGTAGGGCATATATTGGTAAGGAATAATTGGTTTAATAAGCTGAGTGCTGTTTGTAAATGTATCTGTTGAAAAATCAGTGCTCTTAAACCCGCTGTACTGTTTCAAAAGTGATTGTAAAGTGGTGCAGTAAAATGGCAGGAAAAAAATGGAGTGATCAGGTTTGGTCCCCCCCCCTCCCCCCCTTTTTTTTTTTTCTAAACAAATTCCTTGAAAACATTTCTGGTTTTCTCAGCAGATGTGTTGTTCGGATCGCTTCTCTAAATATTTCTTTTTCTATAGCTTGATTGCGAACAGGCAGTGACAAGTAGCTGCTATTCAAAATTCAGATCTGCAGTTTTTTGTGAGGACACAGTTTATCTGACATCATTGGGTTTTTTCCTGGGTGGTATAATTATTCTGAAACTCCGAGTTTAGCTTCGCAGATACTCTCTGTAATTTTCTTAGCCTCAGCGGAGTGAAAGTGACACAGAGAAGGTCTGTGCCATTACCCACACTGTGCTCGGTACTCTTGGGCCTCACAGGGTTGCTGGCCCTGACATATTTCCAGTATAAATGAGAGATAAAATTCGTAATTAATGATGTGCGAAGTTTTCAGTTCAGACAAATATTTGCCAAAATGTTTTATTCATTTGCCTTTAGTATTTAGTAATGGATTCTGGGTTTGACCGGCTCTAAGTTAAAATAGAGAAAGAAAAGAAAAGGAAAAAAAAAAAAAAAGAAAAAAAGTACTTTTCCTCTGGTTTTCATTTGGGCAGTGCAGGTCTCCCCAAGCAGAAGGTGGAGCTTCCCCAGAGCCCTCAGGCACAGGAGCAGCACTAACTGTCCTTGACTTCTCTACTATGAATAGTTTGCTCCCCGACTGTAACTTGTTCCATTATATCATGTTGTTTGGAGCTTAAAAGACAAGGATTTTCTGTATGCCTAACCTAAGTATTTCCTTTTTTCACTCCCGAGATCCAGCGCTTGCTTTTACTGCTGTCACACACTTTTAAATTCACAGATATGCTGGCTGGAAAGGTAATAATTAGGAGTTTATTGTGGAAAGAAGATAAGATTAGCTGCAGTAAAGATTTATTATTAGAAAATGAATAGCCTCATTTTCAAGATTTAAGAGCCTTGTACAAATTACCTGCTGGATGCTTCTTTAGTTTCCAGTTCACATTAGAGCCGAAAGTACCGTTTGGGGCCTATTACCCAGCTTTTGGAAAAGTTTTCTTGTAGTGGAAAAAATTGTAAGGGATTTGGAAATGAGGACTCATCTGGCTAGTAGATGTTCATAAAAAGCTTAATGACTTTAGCAGCCTGAGATGAGGCCGTTGGGGCTGGGCTTGGATGGAAACTACTGGAGGATCCCCTCTCTACACGCAGTGGTGATAAGGGAAGGGCTGGAGACAAGCTTGAAATCTTGGAGTATACCTGTGGCAGAGCCAACACTGTCTCTTTTGAAAATATTCTGTATCATCAGTTGTATGGGGGAAAAAAAAAAAAGTAGTTCTAGTGCATAGGACAGTTTGGTAGCTTGTGCTTAAAACTCTTTGGGTTTTCCTATGAAGGCACTTTTCAATTTTATACATGTAATTTTCATGCCACAGTTTACAGCTTTAGGTGAGGAATATATTCCTCCGAACCAAAAGTGTTTTCAATTTAGTTTGTGTTGCATTGGAGGGCTTTTTATGCTGAAATTACAGTGTATTTGACTTAAAATGATGACATTACTATATATGGAAAACATACTTTACAGCATTTCTAGCGGCTTTTATATACTAAAGTAATTTTAGTGTTTCTCAGACATCTGTGTGCTTTCAGCTCACAGGCGACGCCGTTGATCTCAGGGGTGACTCAACTTTGGTGGTAATATGTGAGGGAGAAATCTTATTGATGGTGAATTGGCTTCAAAAGCAGAATGATACAAAATTAATATTAATTCCTTAAAAAACAAAGCCAACTTCATAATCAGTTCTAGTCTGGTCTATGTAATATACTGAGCACAGGGTACTGCAGCTGGACGAGTAGGTGCTATTGACAATTGTGGAGTATGTTGCTCTCTGAAATCTGTGCTGATTTTCACTGAACATAATTAAATCTGTTTGTCTGTAAGAAAATTTAGGGGACTTTGTCTTAGTCTCATGGGGCTGAAGGGGCTGGCCATGAAGGTGAGGAGTACTGTGATGCTCCTGCTGTGAAGAAAAGGTGTATTTTAAGGAAAACTCAGCAGATGATCATTCTCTCCAGGAAAAATTCTGTTATCACTCAGCTGTGAGGCTGTGCTAGGCAATAGCAGCCTGCTGCTCTGCCAGCCTTTGGAGCATTCCTCGGAGCACCAGGAGGAGACCTGTGGGCATATGGAAATCCTCACATCAAAGCTGAGTACAAACATGGGGCTGGGAAGCTGTGAGTGTCCTGGGAAAACCTGCAAGGTGAGCTGCTGCAGCACGAAGTGATGCTACAGCATTGATGAGACCATCAAAGCAGGACATTCTTTGTCACCCTTACCTTTTGGGCAGTACAGGGCCAATGAACATGCCACAGAATACGATTTTTCTCTTAAATGTTATCAGTGATGTGTTGAATCCTCTTAACTCTCCCTTTCTCTGACTTTGCTGGGATTCTTGAAGAATGAGCCAGCTTTGGCCATGCCATTACTAGCCCACAGAGGAACAGTAGACTTTTGCAATGATACAGCAGTCCCGCAGACATCTGTAAAGGATTATTTCCAGGTATTTTGGATACTCTGCTGATATAGATAGTCATTCATAGATAGGCTCCTCAGCCTTTTTGGAGTATGGACCTCGGTGCTGTATTAGTTTAGAAGAGTCTGCTGGTGTCTTTGAAGGCAACCCCACAGGGTAGGTGTAGGTGGGCACATGGCAGCGGGGGCTGGGGGTGGTGCTGTGGCTCTCCTGGAGACCC
>BJBW01014072.1:0-23576 GCA_004320125.1 Scolopax mira | reverse complement strand
GTTTCTTAAATACCTCCAGGGACGGTGACTCCACCACCTACCTCTCTGGGCAGGCTGTTCCAGTGCCTGACCACTCTTTCAGTAAAGTAATTCCAGGAAGTACAACAAAGAATTTGTGCAACACTTAGTTGAGTTTGTGGGAGAATAGGGACGGGGGTATTTAGTACTTGAAAAAAGATATTTCAGCAGTTTGACTCTGGACAATAAGGTCCAAAGTTGGAATGGTCATTATATATATTATCCATCCCTTTCCTTGTGTCATTCACAACAGTTATTACCCTCTCTTCTGAGTTCAGGCATTATCATGTTAACTATGGACCAAAACCTTAAATGAGCAAAAAGAAGCTGGAGCTAATTTTGGTGTCCTGTTCAAATAGCACTGAGTCTATATGTGCCTGCTCGGGATTGATATATTCTTCAGAGTAACTTGGTGCAGCTCAGCATAGCCCTGTGACAATGGTCAGCACCCAGTATGGATGGCAGCATGGGACTGGTGGCCAGCACTGCTCTCCACATCCATGTCCTATCTGTACTGGAACAGAATGCAATGTGATGTGACACATCAACAGACGTGTTCCCACCATGCATATCTTGAACTTAAGATGGTACTGCAAGTCCCTGAGGAATAATACCTCTAAGTCCTCCAGCTGCAGTGGTAAGCTTATGCATTTCCCAAGCACAAGGCTCCACTGAAGGCACAATAAAGCCTTTGGACAAATCTTCATTAATAACAAGAATTAAAAGAGGATTTGTCCTGTTTCCACACTAACAGTGGATAAAAGCATATAAACACAGGAGGGATTATAAATGAAATCTACATTAATCCCACGATTAGCTCTCTGCCCTCCAACCTCCACCTCCTATATTGAGGGTTATGCCCTTTAAAGCAGCAGATCTGTTACAGTTAACAAAAAAAACCCCGTATAATAGTCATTGCAGTTCTTTTCTAATGCATTGGGGGGTTTGGGCTGGTTTGTTTCAAATTTGGTGTACAACAGCAAAATACTCACAGGTATTACATTCAGGAGTATACTTTTGCTCCATGAAAATGATGTCATTTGTTCCTAAAGCATCTCACAGCAAACAAAAAAATTAAAATCAATAGTAAAAATTGAAATCTTTCAAAACAAGTAATCGTAAAACAAAACTTTAGAAATCTCCTTTTTACGTGTACAACACAAAATCAATTTGCCATGACCCTGAGAGTCAGCTATTCTTGCCCTTGTGACAGCAGAAGAAAAAAGAAAAGAAACTAATTAAAGCAGTACATAAAAGTCTTTTGCTTCCCAAAGACTTTGGAGTGCTTTTGAGCTAGGAGAACACTAAAAGCAAGCTTTTGAATTTTTATCAATACCATCTCATAATATTTTCTTAGTGTCTGACATAGCATTAGCCTTCTGGTGTGTCTGTCACTTTTCTCTTTGCTTTGCATGAAGAATGTTCTTTAGGGAGACTGTAATCTGACAACCACTATTGCTCCTGCAGTTATCCTGCCTCCTGTGTTTATAGTCTGTCCACCTAATACATTATTATTTGTTTATTAAGGTTCCTTTTCTATATTTGACAAAATCTACATTTGAATAATAACTTAGATCTAAATTTGAAGATAGCCAGACAATAGTAAAACACTCATACTGGACAAGAGGATTGATCAGACTAGAGCAACACACTGGATTTTTTCAAAAAATATGGAATAGTATTCAGCAATCATGACAAAACAATTTTTAAGCAACTGTCTCAAGGGTTCTGGGTTGCTTTTGCGTTCAGATGAAATTTCTATTAATCTCTCCTTAAATTAACTGAAGCATTAAGGGATCTTTTCACAAAATGTTCATTCCTGTGCAATATTCCTTGCAAAAGAAGAGCCTAATGCAATGCACATGTGAAAGATATGAAGAGGAGATAACAATAGGAGTACTCAATTTTGATTTCTTAAAAAAAAACTTAAATACAATTTTTCTTAGGAACATTGCAAATGTAATTACTGTAAGAGGTGTTTAAAACACTATGATGTCTTTCTGCCCATATCTGTAGTGATATTGCATTTAGAAATTCTGAATAGAGAAATCCTATTTTCCTATTATAAGGTCAAGTTATATCAAGTTCTTGCTAGTAAAAAAAAGGTCTTTAGCATCCTATTGGAATATTAATATATCTAAAACCTCTGAGACTCAATATTGTGATCTTTCACAATGATTTACTGCAGATAAAACTCCTGTGCAGCTCCAGCAGCACTTTAAAACACAAGATTTTTCTAAGATGAAAAAGATTTTCAAACTAAAGTAACCATATGAAAAGATTCAATCTAATGTCATTCAGTTTGGAAACCTGTGTTCTAAAAATTCAACATGCAGAGAGTATTCAAATATAAAATAAGCTCTTTCCCACACAGATATGGTAAATGTGAACTCCTTGCATCTTAATATGGTTCAAGAGCACAGTACAAATTTTATAGTTGCAAATAAGGTGCCTAATAAAAGAAATAGCTAAAGAATCCAACCTTTTTTTCCATCACTTCATATTTATTCATCATCTGTTCTGAACTGTGAACACAAATATCAGGTTTACAAACTACAAGCAGAATTCCAATAAAGGTATGGGATTCCCGTATTTTTGACCAAATAAAATATGTGCATAATTTCTGCAGTGAAAAATGAAATTCCCCTTCCAATAATGTAAAGTTTGAGGCTGATAAGGGACTAAACTAGAAGCAGTAGCAGGTGTTTCCAATCCTGAATTCGTTAATGCTGAGGGTCAATAACAGGTGGTATATACATTTAAAACACAATAAACAAAAAGCCACTCCAAAATTAACATTTCTGGTTCTTGCACTTAAATTTTTGAAGAAATACATCTGTCAGATAACACAAATATGCAATTTTAGGCTTACAATAAAACCACAAGGAATCTGACACTTTTCTGGCCAACAATGATGATATAGCTTTGTGGATTTGGGAAAACTAGTGATTGGATTTTCTAAAATAAACCTCATTTGTAAATAACTTTAAGCAGGCATCACTTCGCAAAACTACCCATTTAATATCTGGTACTTGTCTTACTCTATCTCATTAAAAACTTTATTAACTCAATGGATTTTGGAATAAGTTCTTTAGGATTGCTTCCAATTTGCTTCTACTCCAGTTAGTACCCTATTCCCACACAGAAGCAGGGTAATGAGTCAGTACAGTGGAGAAAAATCTTGGTAGTCAGCATTATGTTGGGGCTTTTATCATTAAAACTAAATTTTATATTTAGTTTTAAATGTATTTCTGAAGAATATTTTTTCAGACAAGCAGTATCAAAATCATATTTTCTCTGTTTCCCTTCCTATACGCTCAAATAATATTGAGCCCCAGAACAGGGAATTCTCTCTATTCCACAAGGACTATGCTTAAGGACCAATATCTTATAGCCACATAAGGCTATAAATGTGAGCTTTACACCATTGAGAAGGGGCCTCAATTTCTTGTAATGGAAGGTCAGACAACATCAAGCCATAAACCAGTGACATTATTATGTATAGAAAAGCTATTTTACAGAAGGTAATTTTTAGAGGCTTCAAAAATTTATTAGCTATCATTTTCCTGTCCATCTGTATCCCATGCTCTGGCCTCACCTTGAGTACTGTGTCCAGTTTTGGGGCCCTCACTACAGGAAAGACACTAAAGTGCTGGAGCATGTCCAGAGGAGAGCCACCAAGCTGGTAAGGGGTCTGGAGAATAAGTCACACGAGGAGAGGCTGAGGGAACTGGGCATGTTCAGTCTGGAGAAGAGGAGGCTGAGGGGAGACCTCCTTGCCCTCTACAGCTCCCTGAAAGGAGGGTATAGAGAGGTGAGGGTTGGCCTCTTCTCCCAAGGGAATGATGACAGGAGCAGAGGAAATGGTCTGAAGTTGTGGCAGGGGAGGTTTAGATGAGATATGAGGAAGAGTGACTTTGCTGAGAGGGTGCTTAGGCACTGGAAGAGCCTGCCCAGGGAGGTAGTGGGGTCACCATCCCTGAAGGTATTTAAGAAGAGTGTAGACGTGGCAGTTCAGGGCATGCTCTAGTGCCCCAGATTGTGGGGCTCTTTTGTGGGAGTGTTTTGTTGGTCTCGGTGATCTCAGGGGTCCTTTCCAACCATGACAATTCTGTGATTCTGTGTTTCTGTAAAATGATGACCAAGAAGCCAACCTGACTCATAGTAGAAGGGCATGAAAAATAGAAATAATAATTAAAAAAAAAACCAAAGAAAAATATTTCTAAAACTTTATTCTTTTTTTTTTTTAATTTTCCAGATGCACAGCTTAAACATGTATAATATGATAGTATGGTCTGTAGGATTTATGGCATATGATAACGGAGCAATAAGAGCACCTAAATTCTCAGCTGGTAAAAATAGTTGTAACCATTGTAGCCAAGCTATACATACCAGCTCAGGATTCTGCTCTCTTCTCTGATTCCCCCAGATATTCAAGCTATCAAAACCATCAAGATATGCTACCCCCTGATATACATAGATTAAGTCACATTAGTTATTTATTTGCCTATACAGACTGATACTTTTTAATTAGTATTAAATGCCTACTCTCTTCAGTTAACCAGAAGCACACAAGGAATTCCCATGCTGACTAGATACTCACAAAGATCCACAGTGGGATCTCTACTGGACATGGGATTTATGTCTAAACTCATAACTATTGAATGCTAGTTTATATTTGAGTCTTTATATATGTACCCCCAAATCACATCTATCATGCCTGTTTTCTTTTGGACATTTTCCTCATGTTTCAGAAATTTGTCTCCAAAATACAGATTATGCCATTGTCCAGCTGGATCACTAAACTAAAATGAGATTTAAATCTTACCTACACATATGCTACACCGCACTACTGGAAATGTCACCTGGTGCAGAGAGTCTTGAGCTGATGCCAGTCTAAGCCAATGAGCTGTCATGTTTATTGAAGAGTGTATGGAGGCTTGAAATGGGAAAGATTCTTTCTTTTACATGCATATTTTTTTTTCCAGAAATAAGCTGACACATCCATACAGCGCAACAAAAGTGTCCATTAATCTTTTGTACCACATATGAAACATCTAGAACCTGATCTTCTATGATCAAAATGCAGCTTCTTTTGATTTCAATTGCAATCTGTTGGTGTTAGGATTTCTCCAGTCATTCTCAACATGGAGAACAAGATAGGTCAGGGGGATAATAATCTAGTAACGTCTATTCCTTTCCATTGTCCATAAAGATGGTTGCATCAAAAGAAGCATGGCCAGGAAGTTGAGGGAGGCGAACCTGCCCCTTTACTTTGCTCTCATGAGACCCCACCTGGAGTACTCCGCCCAGCTTTGGAGTCCTCAGCAAAAGAAGGACATGGACCTGTTGGAGTGCATCAGAGGAGGGCCATGAGGATGGTCAGGGAGTTGGAGCTCTTCTATGAAGACAGACTGAGAGAAAAGTTCTTTCCAACCTAAACCATTTTATGATTCTATGAAATTAGAATTCCATTCCAAGTACTACGAATAGGCAATGAATAAGAAACATTTATTGCATCATTTTTCATTTAAGGGCACTTGTGGCAGAAGTATGTCCAGGGTAACATTTAACTTCATTAACCACAAGAAAAAACCTCTCATGCTCCTCAATTCCCTGCTGAATTCACTACAAGCACATCAATGTCTGCAATAAACAAGGTAGCTGTCTTACAGGCAAAACCTCATTAATTTTACCAGTCTGATTCTTTCTGGTAGTCTCAAAAATAGCTAGCTTTGTAATAACTGAATGAAGGGAACCACCTGAAAAGTATAAGGTGATCTCATATCAAAAGGGCACACTGAAAAAGAGGAAGACTTATGATTGTTTAGCAACTTTAAATAATACATTTGATAATTTAAGTGCTTGACTTTGCAACTCTGATATTCTGGTAGTTTAATAACATAAAAAACTGTAAAAAAACCTCTTTAAGATCAGGATTTTCAAATCCATAATTACCATCTTCTAGAAGAATCAAACTGAAAATAAAGTCTGCTTTCTGCTACAGAGAACTGCACAGACCACTCAGACGAGCTACCAGGAAAGGTGAAATTTGTAGCTCTGCAGTGCAGGTCTCTGTTCCTTGAGCTAATGGAATATCCACAGAAGCTGCCACACACAGCCATCCTTCACCTGGGACACATATCTGAAGGGGAGAAAGTTTTGTGGCCTTGCACACAACCCTGGTGGGGTTTCACAGAGGCTGGCTGACACCACAAAACTGCAAGGTTCAACTGAAGTATACACAGAAAAGAATATTTTAAAACTCATAAATTGTTCCCACAAGTAAAGATCAACAATACACTCTTCAGTCAGACAAAACTGAAGTCTAGAGGACTGAACCCAACAGAAGAATTCATGATGAGGCCTTAACAACACAGTGTGGGAAAATAAGCAAAGAGAGGTGCTCATGGGATGTGTAAAATTGATGCATATGATGGGATTATTCACTGGTCTTTCTCAGTAACCCTTTGTTACTAGCTTGCCCTTCATCACTTAAAAATATTTTTATTTATAAAGGTTATTCACCCTGAAAGCAACTTAAGGCTAATGTACTCTGTCCAGATCAGGCTTTCATGAGATTAAAGCTTTTAAATATGTCTGCATATTTCCCTACTGAACAATATGTTTATATTCCTCAAAAAGGAAGATAATCTTTCCAAACACTATTAACACGCTTTATTACACTGGTTTTTACACACATTTTAAAAAATATTACTTATACCTAATGTCCAAAATATTTGGAAGCATGTTTATGTTTCAGTTTCATCAACTTTTTAGGTTTTTTAGGAATATTTAGGAAATATTCTTACTAAAGAAGCTGACTGGGACATCATTAAAATTTCTTCACTTTTTAAGACACTGCATGATTGTTAAATATATTATTTGGTTGCAATGTATTAAAACCAAAAATCCACAAATGTCTTTAGTATCATTCCATGAAGAGTGACCATCTGTTTGCTGTCATTATTTTTAATCATGTCTATATAATGCTTGGTGCTGAAATAAAATGTATCACCAAGGCTCAAACCAGCTGGCTTAACATGTTATTTAGAAACTCTACTGCTTTCATGGTCTGTCTTCGTCAGGCTTCTTGAAGAAACATGTCCAGAGCACTTCTGGACTGACACAGCATCCCACTACTTTAATGGTTCCTCAGGGCTTTCTGAAGCTGTTTTGCAGGACTGGCCTGATGCCTCACAATATTTACAAACATATGTGCACACATAGAAAGTTGAGATAGGATTCATTTCCGTCCCTAGAATAGAATTTTTTGACATGAGGAACCAACACTTCAAAAGGCATGGAATGATCAGATAAGAAAAATATTGGGGAAACTATCTGAACATAACTGATTTAGCTTGTTGGAAAGTGCAAAACTGTTAACTTAGCCCCGTACACATGCTAGACTAACAGCAGACACTGATCTATATTCTCATCTTCAAAACCACAAACATTTAAACTAATAATAAACAATTTCTTTAGGTAGGAACACAAGTCTGAAGAGGTCTCCTTGACACTGATTTTATTCTCAGGCAAGCGACGGTTACTCCAGAAGGCTTCACTAGATTTTTCTTTTACATATTCTTTTACCATATTCTATAAAATGCTTCCACACATCTAGAAATAAAACTAAACCCAAAATAAAACTAAACCCAAAATAAAACCAAATTCTATTATATACTTTCAACACAGCTGTGTAACATTTGCAGTGAGCTAAACACAGACCTTTGTGCATTCCCTCTGGCTTCTAGATGCTACTCCAGAAGAGGAAATCTTCTGTTTCTTCTGGTCCAAACCTCCCAGCCTCAGTATCTCCCAGACACTATAGAAAATTTTGAGTTTTATAAACAATTAACATAATATAACATAAACAATTATGTTTAGGCAATTGAACAGAATCTAATGAGACAAAGTGGGTGGGATTTAGTTTACAAACTGAGAAGACCAAACATAGCTGTCTATAGGTAGAGCTATACATGTGAACTAACAAAATTATTCTCAGTGGTAATCTATGGCTTAATCCAACAATCCATAACAAGGTGCAGTGCCATTTAAGTTTCTCTATGATTTCGCTCATGGCCTTTCAGGACACAAGTCTACCAGCATGTGGGTGAACAGGATTTTGGAAAAAGCAGAGACCAGAAAAAGGAATAGAAGAAGGGGGAACATTGGCAGGGGAAGGTCGGTGATCAAGTCCTAACGAGCCATAAACAGTGCCTAACAGCCCGACTGATGGAGGGGAATTCTGCCCTCCTGGTGGCTGGGGGTTGCAGGGGTGTGTTGGTTGGGAAAGGAGATACATTGGTACTATATAAACTGCCTGTTTGTTATAATAAATGACTCTGGTTGTATCATTGATTGGGGTCCACGCCTTCCTACGCTACACCAGAGGTCTTACATCATATCTGCCAGCTCCTTGTAGGTATCTCAGATATCCTACAGTACCTCAGAGATTGAGCTATTTATCCTCCTTCTGGTCAATACAGTCAGAGGACTCTGGAGAGCCACCCAGATGACAAAATGTACGTGACTAGTGCAGAGACTGTGTGTGCTGGAGACTGTGGAGCGAGTCCAGAAAAGGGGAGGGAAGCTGTTGAGGGGTCTAGAGAACAAGACTTATGAGGAGTGGTTGAGGCAAATGGGATTGTTTAGTCTGGAGAAAAGGAGGCTGAAGGGACACTTTATCACTCCCTACAACTACCTGAAAGGGGGTTGTAGCATGGTGGGGTTTGGTTTCTTCTCTCAAGTAGCAAGTGATAAGACAGGAGAAACTGGTCTCAAGTTATGTCCGTGAGGGGGGGATTATATTGTCTATCAGGAGAAATTTCTTCATGGAAAGGGTTGTCAAGCATTGGAACAGGCTGTGCAGCGAAGTGGTAGAACGACCATCCCTGGGGGTATTTAAAGACTAGTAGACACGGTGCCTAGCGTCATGGTTTAGTGGTGGTTTTGTCGGTGTTAGATTGATGGCTGGGCTCGATGATTGTAAAGGTCCCTTCCAACCTAGACAATTCTATTATTCTATGATTCTATGGTTGCAGACCGAAGTGTTTCACCATAATTCTCCATTAGAGTCAAGTACAGCTATATACAGTATTAGTGGCAACCATGGTCCTAAGCCATGTGACCCAGGTAGACATAAGAAAGCAGAAGTTTTAGTCCTTTTATAACTATGTGCCCACACTTCTGGAGATTATGTATAATGGACTTTGGTTCCACTGTGCTCTTTCTTCCCTCTGCAGAAGATCTCACCATCCTTGACATCTACTCCTTTCACCCTTGACACTAAGAAGAGATGCTGGCTTGGTCAATAGAAGCATAGATGTTCCTTTTCACAAAGTACGATCTTTGTTCGCTATCTTTTGAAGTCAGGAAATGCAGTATACAGTAGACCTAGTGAAGTGGAAAATCCATTTCTATAGGTTCTGTAGAATGAAATACAGTTATAAAAAAATTCCTCTACAAAGTTAATAAATTTAACAAAAATTAGGTTCTTTCTGTTCAAAGTGCAATCCAGTCTATAAAATTTAATAGAGAATTACTTCCTTGCTATAGAGAGGTTTACAGTTCCTGGAGAAAGGCGATTATTTGCTATTTAATTCTGCACATCTTTTTCTATAAGGGTAATTTCAGATTCATTCAACTGTTATGCTTCTTCTGCCACTTTGGAAATTCTCCCACTTTCATAAATTTGGCATGGATCCATCAGCAGAACCAAACCCAGGATATTTCCATTCCTAATATAAAAGTATAATGCCATATTGTTTCTTTACTTCCCATTTGGTAATTCATGTGTAGGAGTACCATCCTCTTCCATTGGATTCAGATTGTACTTTTATGTTTTATTTAGAAAACAGGCTAAAATGTTTTGGAAAAAAATCATGCAAGGGCTCTGCTATCTCAGGTTACAGTACTGCTCTGTTGGTATCTTACTTTATTTGGACAAGGTACAGTCCATTTTAGTCCTCACTAAGCCTTCCAGAATATGTGAGGCATGTCATCTCTTACAGAGCAAGTGAAATATTTCAATTATTTTTGTGCTGCGGGTAAAAATCTTGTTTGATCTGTGAGTGTATATGGATTGCAAGGTCATTTGGACAGAAACCTTCTGTCCTTATGTTTTGGTAAGATACTGTATTGGGTTTGAGTGGCAAGGTTTTGGTATTGGGGGCCCTAGAGTGGTAGCTTCTGTGAGAAGATGCTAGAAACTTCCCTTTGCATCTGACAGAGCCACTGCCAGCCAGCTCTGAGACAGACCACAACTCACCAAGGCTTAGCCCATCAGCAATGGTGGTAGCACCTCTGGGATAACATATTTAAGAGGGGGGGAAAGTTGCACAATAGCAATTGCATCTGGAGAGAGAAGTGACAATATGTGATACAACTCTGCAGACACCCAAGTCAGCGAAGAAGGAAGGGCAGGAAGTACACCAGGCACCAGAGTAGAGATTCCCCTGCAGCCCGTGGTGAAGTTCAGAGTGAGGCAGGCTGTTCTGCAGCCCATGGAGGTTAACAGTGGACCCGATAACCATCTGCAGCCCATGAAGACAGTCACTAACAATTTTTCACTAGCATTACGAAAGTCTTGTTCATATAAAAAACATTTTCATGTAACTTCTGTACATTTTAAAATGAAGTAATACCAACATAATTCACTAAATATATTCTACATTCTATAACCTGAGAAATATGAAAACATTGAAAACTGATAAACCAAGGACCATTGGATTAGTACACAGTTTAACTGAGTAGACTAACTGCCACACAGGGATGCAAATGTCATTCAAATAGGACAAAAGTTACATAAACAAAGGTAAATAAAGAGTCAGGTGCAACTATATCATGTAATATTAAGTGCTTCTGCTTGGTGAATCCATACCTGAGCTAATGGCCTTAGGGGTTTTTTTTATTCAGGAGAGGCAAATGTACATGTTATGAACGTTAAGGTTTACATCACAGTCATTTAACCTAAAGGATGAATTATGTACACCTAAGTCGGTCTACTGATTATAAAGACAGTCTATGGCAACTGGTTCACTGATGCTGTAGAGGTCAGCCTCTAGAGCGATGAATAACACCCTTGGTGTCTGATTATGGTCAAAAGGAAAAAAAAATAGGCATCACCAAATATCCGTATTTTCTGAAAAAAATCTTTCTCCCTAAAAATATTTTGCGAGGAATCCAGAAGAGCTGATGATTTGCCTCATAAAGCATTGTTTTATATTAATGTAAAGGAGGTGCAGTAAAGCTGGTGCTTACTAGCTCCAGTGAACTGTGTGCTGTTAACCACAATTTTTCTGCCAGTGTTCTGCCAATGTCTGGCAAATCACACTCTTAATGAATTAATAGACAGACATGCTCTGTAGTTTCTTGAGCAAATATTTCAGACTCTGCCATATCAAATTCAATTTGGATAGCAATTAATAAAAGCTTTCTGTAAAGTTAGCTCTGATTCTGAGAATGCTCAGTCACTTCTCTAGAGATGGCTGATTTCTTTACAAATTGGTCTCCAACAGTTTCAACAGATATGTGTTATATTTGTATGTAAAAGTTTCTGTGAATTTGCAATGGATTGAGTTCTAGATTCCCCTCCTTTCTCAGGGAATATCTGAAACACACATCCTTCCAGTACTGTGTTCCTTTTTTTCCTTCTGCAGCTTTTAAATTGTTCATTTAAGATGAATCCAAGGTAACTATACAATTGAGGAGAAGCATTGCATAAATACTTATAAACAAAAAAACTCAGTTAAAATATTTAAGAACACTATGGAGTCACTGAGTGACAAAACTTACCTGCCTTCAACTAAACTTGTTCAATTTTTAGGATGCTAATTGAAATTTAGAGTCTGAGTAGAGATTTTGATATTTCTAAGATACTTCATGGTTTAAAAAAATAGTTTTAAAAGTTGTTAAATTACATTGTTTCAATCTGAAATTTTTAAAATTGCTGCATTTTTAAAACTTCTTATACTTAAAAATTTGCACACTGCAAGAAATTCACATTGAGCAAAACAGAGTACTGGCTACACCATAACCACACAAAATTGATTGCTGTAGATGCTAGGCAATGAAAATCAATTTAAAAAATAAAATCAGAGAAACTGTTCAAAATAGCAATAAAGCTAAAATTTGAAATACAGAATTCTCCAGAACTTTATAAGAAGAAAAAATAGCAAAAGAAGATAAAGAAACTAAAAACCAGAACAAAACAAAAAAAACCCAGACAAACAGACAAACAGACAAACAAAACAGAAACAAAAAGACTGAATTCACCTTTTTGTTAATATATTTGACAACAAAATGCTGGAAGAATTCAATGCATTTGACTTAGGTAACAGAAAATTCAATATTTTCAAAAGAACAAAATTAAAGAAAAATAGGAGAAAAAGAATCACCTGGGCTTGCCAGCTACAGTCTAAAATTATTTTAAGAAAAATTTGGTATAAGAGATTAATAGGTGTGATTGTTACATAATATGTCTATATGTGACATTTTTCGTTGGGGCAATAGGCTTCTGTAACAGTATGTGTGTGTATGTGTTTGTGTACACTTCTGTAAAAAAGAAGAAAAAGAAAAAGAAAAAGAAAAAGAAAAAGAAAAAGAAAAAGAAAAAGAAAAAGAAAAAGAAAAAGAAAAAGAAAAAGAAAAAGAGGGGAAAGGCTTCCTGTAAGAAGAAAAGGAATATTTTTTATTACTGTTCCTGAAAGATGAATCCTATAAAGAAAACCAGAAATTAGTTTTACTGCTAACTAATTTCTAGAGGTTCACATTGCTGCGACAGATATGAAGAGAATAATGCTAAGCTCGTGAAGAATACATTCCCCACCTAAAATATGTACTTCAGAGAAATTCACAGTAGTATAAATTATAAATAAAAGCCCTGAGAAGCCAGAGCTTTCATAAAGGCTGGATTTTGCCTTTAGGTTCAGATATAGGCAAAGCGAAATTTAGTATAAATGAAAAATATTTCATTCTGTTTCCATTTAACAGACCTGAGGAATTATTTTTAGGACAGCCTTAAAACAAATCCACAATTTTTGTCAGTGTTTCAATAGAGTATATTTTATTTTCCCCAGACATTGCACTTTGAATGTGTCCTGGTATCCTCCACAACTCCTCATCAACATGGCCAAATCTCAGTGTGAGCATTTATCATGGACAAATTTCCCTATTTCAGTACAGAACATTATTTTTTTCTGCTGTAATGATATTTTCTATATTATCAGTCATAGCTTAGAAACTAATCAAGTCAATCTTAAAACTAAAAACATTTTTGGGGGTTTTTTTGCACAACCTGTGGATGAAATTCTGTTTGATACATCCTATTTATTTACATCAATACTGGACTCTACTGTTTTTAAAGGTGTATTTTTCTCTGGTATTGAAACACGCTGGCTTCTGGTGTAGTTCTCTGTGTCCACAAGTACTCTCACTGAATCTCCCAGAAGGAGGGATTCCAGGCCTGCAAACAACTTAAAAAAAACCCAAAAACATATTCATGGTCTGCATATTAATGCAAAACTGAGGGAAAAAAGTGTGACAAGTATTCCCTGCCACAGAAATAAACTCAAAGTAAACTGACTAAAGGAGTCCTGCTGCGTCCCAAGATAGTTGTTTTATATCCTCTGATTTTAACACAGTTGCTCAATAGGTAGGAAAAAAAAGAAAAAAACCCAAACAACTAGAACGCAAAAAAGACCCCACTACTTAATTTTCCTAATCCTGAGAGAAATTGGTAAGATTTAAAATACTTCCTAAATTTAAAAAGTCTAAATAACTTAGAAATTTATTTTTCTTTCCCTTATATTATTTAGCAATTCCAAATATGTTTGCTTTTCATTTCTTTTAATGTGCTGTTATTCTGTTGGTTTTATGGTGTCTTAGTTGGTTTATATTTTGTCACCCAAACAAGACGCATAGTGGACATATATGGTATTTAATAAATAGATTAAATCTCGGTTGATTTATCCACTCTACCTTTATTTTCAAATTACTGTTCTGTAGAGTAAGAGATAGGGTGTATGTATTTGAGACGCAAGCCTTAATTTAGAATAGCTTAATTTGCATTAAAATCTAACTAAACTTACTGCTATAAAAATTAAAAGTTTGAATGAACGAAGAATGACGCTCTGACAACTGAAAATGGTAAATCTCCATGAATAATTTACATAGATTATTTTATATGCTAATGAAAACTCTCATTTATCTCTATTTTGTGCAATTATTACATAATTGCAAAGATTCAAAGACAATAAAAACTGAAGGAGAGGATATGGAACAGTTTTGTTGAGTACTGTTTGGCAGGTCAGCAGAGTTCAAGGTTATCTTTTTCGCAAATGTTACAACTGGGCTGCAGCTTAAATTTGGGCAGCCTTCATACATGGAAAGGCTGCATTCTGACCCCAAGCAACACTGTCAGAGAGAGAGTGACAGGGCAGGAGAACACCTCTGTATTCTAGGATTCAAAAACACATACAATTTACTTTTAAAATGGGCTAATGCATTAGACTATTCTGTAGCATACGTATAACATTTTTAATCAGGTTTCTTTGTGTTAAAAGCTAAACACTGAAGCAAATCAAAATGCACACATGATTTCTTTTTGGAATAAATTTAGGAAAGTATATCATTGGTAAATGGAGTAGCAAGATAATGCTGTTTCTCCTATTTTTCCTTAAATGCTGTGAACAGAATGGAGGACATGTGAATCAACAAACTAATTTCTAAGTACATACTTTTGCTGCGAATCCAGATCCAGAGTTGGTCTTATCAGGTTTAGTATACAGGCTTACTAGTAGCAGTTCCTAAATGAAAAAAAAAATGTTTCCATCCTTTGTGTCTACAGAATCCCTTACAAATAAAAAGGAAGTAATTCAAAAATCAGTACAACGTATCAATAAAATCTAAATGGATTCTATTTTTTAAAATGTGCATTTAAAATTCATATTTAATTAATTTTTTTTAAAGGTAGGAAAATGTAACTTGTGAACACTTGGGTGGTACAGACACCCAGATTTTATTTCCAGTAGGAAAAAAGCTAAAATAAATCTGTTTTAATAGAGGTTACATGTTTAGACAGCAGGGATTTGGCACAGCTGCTTTTGAATGTCAAAAGCAAGTTTCTGGGGCATTTCCATTCTTCCTTTTATCTTCTGCCACAGAGATTAGAATAAAAAATTATTGGGAGGACCCACTGCCATATAGGTCTAAACACAAATGAGACAAGTGTAGTCTAAAACAATTCTTCCAATTTCAGCTTTCCCTCTGGCTTTATTCTTACTACTCTAGGAATATTAAAAAGAAATGGGATGTTTTTAATGGATTGTCGGCAGCATTGTTTTCGTTAACAAAAGGGAACTCAATCAACTGCTCTGCCAAACCTCTCTGACTGTTCATTGATGGGCATGATAAATGGTGCCAAGCATTGTCAGATCCTGCCAAATTAAATTAAAATGATAGGTGTTCAAAATCTTTTAGGACTAAGCCTAATGTAATTTTGATTGTATTTCTTCCTGAAAGAAAAGGAATACTAAAAAAATAAGCAAGAGAGACAATAAAAGTTTAAAGATAAAGTAGATTAGCAGAAACATTCTGTTATTAAAAGTTTCTCTCCAAGGCAGTGACAGAGATTGACTGAATCCAAAATATGTCTATTTACACATGACTGCCAGCATTAGTAAGAACAAGATGAAAAATGGTAACTCACAATAGCACCACAGAAACAAAACTAAAATGTATTTAGTGTTTTAAAACACCCCAAAGTTTATCAGGCTCTTAGCCGACAAAATTAAGAACAGTAAGATTCTGCATAGGCTTGTTGTCAATCCTTGCAAATAAGGAGAAAACGCAGAACCTTTTTTAGGGGATGAGGGATTAGTATTTACAGATACAGGGCTGAATAGCAGTAATATTTCTATTTGTCCTAGCATGAAATAGTCAACCAATTTCAATAAGTAATGTGCATAAAAAGGAAAATTCCAATGAATCTTTCAGACCAGTAGATTTGTTCTTCATGCAGCCACAAGTTAGACATCTGAGTTCAACATATTCACTCCCATTCTCTTTAGATTTAGAACTCTGCCCTGCTGTCCCACTTCATTTTCAAAAGAGGAAGCATCCTTACAAGTTTCAGTGTGAGTGGTATATTATCTGACTTTGCAGGTGGTATTACCCAGATTGTTACAAACCCACACAGCACTATTACTAGAGTAAGTAGTAGTAAGTAAGTAGTCATTTGAAAGACAAATTTCAGTGACAGAAATTATAGTTTCAGATAATGACTTCACATGCCTGCTCTTTTTGGCAATGAGGGAAAAGCTCTGGCCAAGTGGCACACCCCAAAAGTGGCTCTTATACTAAACAAAATATTAACACAATGTGCAAGATTATATTTTGCTTAGAACTGAAGTTTGGTAGCAGCTTTATCGTAAGTCTTCAGGAAGTGTATGATTTACCACTATTATATTTATTGTTGGTGGTCTTGTGGGCCAGCACTGGATAATATTGACGACATTTATGAAATATTCTTTACCTTTCTAACTCTATTTTATGTTAGACAATTTATAACTGCTGTTATGTGTACAACTGTACAGTGAAATGGAGCTCATTGCAGGAACTCCAGGTCTCATGTCTCCTCCTTTAGAGTATGTGTCGTCTTAATTTGCAGTGCTGCTGACATAGCATGCTTGATTAGGGACTAGCGGTGAAGATAACTCTGTAGGATAAAATGCTTGCTTTCTTAGCCATGTTGTTATATAAATTCTACCATGTGTACATGCCAAGAGAGAACTTGAGAGAAGTAAAATGTAGCTTTCTAGCTTTCTGCAAGCAGGAATACCTTTATTGCTTTTAGTTGCACAAAAAAAAAACCCTCTAGAGACTGTGACCCACAACAGTTATGAAATTAATTCAGCAGGATGATGGGGAGTGTTGTATATCCTCTGTTACTAATTATGTGACAAAGCCCTGTTTTGTTTTATGCCAGGTCTGAGGCCTTTTTCGGTAAAGGGAGCAGTCTCACAGCTGGAGTGAAATGCAAGATTTCTGATGTCTGCTCTAGTGAAGTCCATGAAGACATTTTGAAAACTGGGGGAAGGGTGTTAGGGCTAAAAGTGGCATATAGTTTAACACAGATGTAATATAGATCATTCTACAGCATGCTTTTCAGAGACAGAAGAGATCAATTATAGCTAAATTAAGATATGATCCAAGGATCATATCTTAGGATATCGAAGGATAGAAGGAGATTTAGTGATATGAGGAAGTTTAAATTAATCCCTCCTAAGGCAATACCAACAAACATTACTTGCTGTTGTCATCAGCCTAGTGTTTGCAGCAGTCTGTGACAGAGGCAGGAGTAGAGCATCATGTAGAAGGAATGGAAGGAAGGAAACCAAAACAAGTTCACCAAATTCTCAAAATCTTGTAAAAAAACCCATGAATAATAAAACCCTACATACTGATTGGTCTCAATGACGATTTTTTGCTGTCTCATCTAATTTCCCTTGAACTTAATGCCTTGCTTTCATTCAAGGAAAAACTTGTGTGACCTGCTGTGGCACAAGCCCATCTGAGTAAGAATCGCCCCAGGGACCCACCACTTGGTAGAACAGTTGAAGCTCAAGCCCAGCTAGACCCATAGCCATGCCTGAAGAACTTCCTGGGTAGCCCAAACAGCATCAGCCATATTGACTTCTGCCAGCATCCGGCCTATCATGGAGGGTGTCCAGGTGACCCAACCAGTGATAACATCCCCATAGAAGACTGCAGCAAAATGCTCACTGCTAGACAAGCATCTTGCACAGGTCTCACCCGTCCTCCTTTTAGCACTACACTTCAGCCCCCAGCCTGTAGAGCTCCATTCCTTCATCCTCCAGTCTCTCTCCTTGGAGCTGAAGGTTGCTGGTGAGAAAAAGCCAGACAGGAGCAGTCTTCTGTTTTCTTGTCCCCTGTTTTCTGTCTCCCTCTTGTCCCAGCATGGATGTGGTGGGGAGGAACAAGATAACTGCAGGTCATCTGCTGTTACCACACCTGGGCCTCATCCAAGAACGCCTTCATCATCTGCACCTTTGCTACAGATATTGCTATCTGAGGGCTAAAACTTAAAACCACACATTTTCTTTTATTTTTCCATGGGGAGAAGAAACTATGGAAGCTGTGTATCCCACCCAATGTGGTGGGACCATTCTACTTTTTACATATACCATGATGAAACACTTGTTCTGCTATCACTGTGGTTTAGTTCTTTATGTCATCTTCAAAGGTGAAACTTAAACTCCCCCCAGCCTTCTAAATTCAATGGAACTCTTCATCCTTTGATGGTATTCCAGATAAAACACTTTAAATATGTGGGACTTTAATTTGATCTGATTCTAAAAAGCCATCATACTAGAACAGACCAAAGGTTTGCGTAGTCCCCCACAGCAGCCGAAGGCTTCATGGCTCTCAGTGGATTTCTCTTGCACTTGAAGTCTGCTCTTGAACCCATTCGCTGTCTAGATAACCTGGCATGATGGCACTGAAATCTGCCTGTCCACAGAATAAACAGCGCCTTAATGAGGGACTATAGTTTTTGAGTGAGGAAACAGGAAGAATGCGGAAATGCTAGGTTGTGGAACATCAGATATTGCCTGGAAAACATCTGAAACTGCATTAATGAAAATTATCGATACAGCTTTGGGGTGGATTCTACCACTCTACTCCACTCTTGTGAGACTCCACCTGGAGTACTGCGTGCAGCTCTGAAGTCCTCAACACAGGAAGGTGTTATCCCTGCCCTGTAAGTTAGAATTGGTCTTATCATTAGTGTGTTATGGAAATCTTACAATAATAACTTTCCAGCCCAGTAAAATAGTTCTGTTGCTTACCTGAATGTGTGGATGGATGTGTGCATCCATATGTAACTGATAAGATTTAATAAGATTCAGGGGTTAGAGCTAGATCCATGTACCATGATCAGAGTAAGCTGAGAGAAGAATCTGGAAAAGTCAAAACCACTGGGCAAGATCACACTGTAGTCAAAATTCAGCTGAAGATCAGCAGCAAGGTCTTAATGTAGAATTCAGGAGGTGGGAAAAGCAAGCAAGATGAGGAAGCAGTTTCTACTGAATGACTTTGTCAGACAATATCAAATAGCTGATGGGGGGTGTCCACTATGAGTCCACTTGAGCTTAACTAGCTAAAGCAAAGACTTCCACTGTGGAAACCAGTACTTGGAACAGTTTCAGAGGTTCTTTTGAGTTCAAGAACGATGTAACGTATGCCTGGATGAACTAAGGTACCACAACATTCAAAAGCAATAAATTCAGCTTTGAATTTATTGCAGTCAGTAGCTTCAGTCTCTCTAAATAAAAAACCAAAGCCCACCGGCAAACTGAGCTCAGCCATACAATATGCAGTTTCCTTTCTACCTCCATTCTCCTAATTTACCACTTACACCTAATTCATTGCATTTATCAAATTTGAAAAATGTCTCAACAAACATCTATGCAGAAACTCAATTTATATTTCTTGTGGCTGTAGTAATGGGAAATACTCTACTAGACAAACAGAAAAGTGAATGCGTAATATCTACATTTTATAATGTGTTTATGAATTATAGGAATGCATAAAATTTGCCTGCATCATAATGGAAAAGCAAATTTGTCCTCCAAGCTATGTGTGCTAACTAGTATATTCTAAAAATATGAAAAGAAAAATCACAAGGGAAATGGAAAAGCCCTGAAGTTTTTCCTGCTGGCATATTTTTTTAAATCACTTTTAAATTTCCTAAGCTTCAAAAGGACAGTCCAACCTGGCCTTTTATTCTGCTGAGTAACTAGACATATTAGCCTTCACAATCTGACCTTTTATCTCCAGAGACCTGTTTCTTGCAAGTATAAAGGTGTTAATAGAAATCTTCAAAGTGTTCACAAATTTCTTTTGTTTTATATTTCATAGCTCCAATACAGTTCCTAATTGCTTAAATATTTCTTTTTTTTTTTCCCTTTTTCCCCTGTCTAAGGCTATAAGATAGCAGCATACAAACTGTATTGCATCTTTTGAGAAAATGTTGCTTTAGCCATTTAAAGTCTGTCAGGTTCTGCCCACAGCCCCCTGAGATTAGTATTTAACTGCCCTCAAAAGGTAGCTCAATTTATAATTTTCAAAGCTGCTGTTTCAACAGAATTTTTCTAATTTTAGATTTTTCTCTGAAGTTTATAACCAGCATCTCCTTTCTCTTCTCCCTTCCCTCAATCCACCCCAAAGCTGTATTGGTAACTTTCATTAATGCAGTTTCAGATGTTTTCCAGGCAATATCTGATGTCATCATAGCCTTCTCTCCTCTCGGCTAAGCAGTCCCAGCTTTCGTAGCCTTTCTTCATAAAAGAGGTACTTCAGTCCCTTAATCATCCTTGTGTCCCTTTGTTGGACTCTCTTCAGTATGTCCTGATACGTGTCTCTCTTGTACTGGGGAGGGTGCAAGACTTTGCACATTCCTCTGTTGAGGATCTTGTGGGAGACAGTATCAAACCTGTCAGTGGAATTCCTTCACAAGCATCTTCTCTAGAGGCCTATAATATGATATTTGACTACTGCTGGTTCCATAACAGAATTAAAATATGGCCCTGCTTTGTTCTCAGCATTCTTTATGTATTGCTATATAATCTTTATATATTTATGTTGGTCACTTCAGAATTATCTTAGAAAATTAATCTTATTACAGTGTTGCATGACTATAAAAGACCATTTTAGGTTGGCAAAGATTGAAAGATTGACTGTGTTTTCTCAAACGAAAGCAACTCTTTCATATCTTTAAAAAATAATTTATTACTGTTTAGAGTTTTGCACTGATTGCTCTCTAAATATTGCTAGCGTTAATAAAAATCTTTCTGGTGCAACCCTAATAAATGTTTTATCAACTTGAGAACTTCTCAGAACAGATGTCTTTGAGACTGACACAAATAAAATTCAACTAGTGAGAAATTATCTGTAACAGAAAGAAGCAAAGTACTTGTTGGAGGACTTGCTAATAACCTGTTTTCCTTACCAGAGGCATCAGCTCTTCTCCAAATTAAAACTACTCGAAATAGCTAAATTTTAATATAGATCTTTACTTGTATTGCATACCCCTCCCATTCATTCTCTGATTAAATTCATTTTCCTTAGATATTCATGCCCAGTAATATCATAGTGGAGCAACCTTCATAAAAGATAAACTCAGATGTCTTTCCCTCCAGAGAAGTGCTCTCATTATAGGGCTACAAAGTCAAGCTTCTTCCTCTTTCTCTCCCTAGTGTACAAGTTGACCTTCCTTTTTATGCAGTAGGGATGGGAACTTATTTGGAAATCACAGAGTCATAAGATAATTTTGATTGGAAGGAGACTCCGGAGTTCATCTAGTCCACACTCCTTTTCAAAGTAGGGTTAACTTCAAAGTGAGGTCATGTTGCTTAGGACCTTGTCCCCTTTGAAAATCTTTGAACATCTTCCAGGAGAGATTTTCAGCAGCTTTTCTGGGCACCATTTCCATTGCTCAACAGACCTCACTGTGAAGAATTTTATCCAACTTATCCAGACAGAATTTCCCTTGCTGCAGCCTGTGACTGTTGCCTCCGCTTCTTGCGCTTCTGAGGAGTCTAGCTCTGTCTTCTCCATAATTGCCCTTTTAGAAGTGAAACCTGGAATTGGATTCATATGTAGCCTTCACTTCTCCAGCCTAAGCAAGCATTACTTCCTGCAGCCTTTTCTGTGTATGAAGTGCTCTACACACCTAGTCAGTAGATGACCTAGACAGGGGTCTTAGTAACTCTGAACTGGTTTCCAGTTTGTCAATGATTCTTTTGTACTGGGGAGCTCAAAGTTGGACATAGGGCTCTGAACTTTAGAAGGGTGGGGTAGAAGTAAATAATCACTTCCCTTCCCTTGACCTGCTGGCTATCCTCTTGCTAATGCAATGTATGTGGTTACCCTTCATCTCCAGGAGGCCTTGCTGATGATTTATGTTCCATTTGCTCATGAGAATTGCACCTTCTTCACCAGTTGCATAACTGCTGCCTGCCCACTCAGGCCCAGCCTATACTATTTGGGCTTATTCCATCCCAGGTGAAGGGCTTTTAATCTGTCTTTGCTGAGTTTCCTGAGCATCCTGGTTGCTCATTCTGCCAGGCTGTGGAGGTATTGCAGCCCTGCCCTCCAGCATATCAACTACTTAACCTTGTCTAGGGTCATCTGAGAACTCGACAAAGATACTTTCTGTCCCATTGCCCAAGTCATTGATGAAGACATTAAACAGTATTGAGAAGGTCGGTAGTGGCTCAGCTGTATAAAAAGCTTGCAGAGGTAAAGTGGAGGATGGTTAACTGCTCATTTCTGAAACATTCAGATACAGTAATAATAGATGCCATAGGGAATACCCATGCGGAAAGCAATAATTCAATCGTCAGAATGACATTTGAATAGTGTGCAGCAAATAGGGCCTGAGGCCACACATCAAATATTGAGGATAAAAGATAAGAGAGAAAAACTAGCATCTGCTCACTCTTTGAGCATCATCTATCTTTTGTGTTGAAAGGGACAGGGGTTCAGTGAAAAATAAGCAGAGATCACGTGAGCATGAAAAACAATCAGTGGTCATTTACTTAAGTGCACAAAGGTCTGAATCCAATATTTCCTATTTTATGTGTGCTTATCATTGCAATCCAAAAAATAATGTTTTGACAAAGACATGCATGTATACTTACTTGGGATGGATGAAAAGGCTGTATCTTGGAACAGAAAGCTCCAGTGAAGGGACAATCATTCCTGCAGTTTAGTGAGGTCTTGCCACTGGTATCCTTTCTGAAACTACTGCTCTGAATGTTGTTCATTTCAGTTGATCAATTCTACAATGTCGTAAAAGGAGAGGAAGAGATTTGGTGAAGCTTGGGAATAAGATGAAGAAGAACAATAAGAAAGAGAACTAGATATGTTGTTTTTCACATTTTGTGGATAAATTGAAATATACTGCAAATTTATTAGTGTATAGTCATCTTCTCTTGCAAGATGTGCATATTGTTGCTACCATCACTGTGTTCTTCATTTTGGACGTTAGCTGGCTAGGAATCTGGACCAAATTTCAAATCCCCATCTGTCTTTAATCAGTAGCTCTTACTGAAAACAGTATGAAATATATCTTTGGTTATAGAATCATGTGAGGTTGGAAGGGACTTTTGGAGATCATCTAGTCCAACTCCCCTGCCGGAGCGGGTCTACCCTAGAGCACCTTACACAGGAACTTGTCCAGGCAGGTTTTGAATTTCTCCAGAGAAGGAGATTCTACCACCTTTCTGGGCAACCTGTTCCAGTGCTCTGTCACTCTCACAGGAAAGTTTCTCCTCATGTTTAGGTGGAACTTCTTATACTCGTTTGTGTACATTTCCTCTTATCTTGTCACTGGACACCATGAAGAAAAGACCAGACCCATCCTCCTGACACCCTCTCTTTAAGTATTTATAGACATTGATCAGATGTCCCCTCAGTCTTCTCTTTTCCAGACTAAAAAGACCCAAGTCCCTCAGGCTTTCCTCATAGGAGAG
>BJBW01014070.1:0-10447 GCA_004320125.1 Scolopax mira | reverse complement strand
GCCCAGGGAGGTGGTGGAGTCACCATCCCTGTCTGTGTTTAAGGGCCGTTTAGATACAGTGCTAAGGGACATGGTGTAGGGGATGACTTTGTAGAGTAGGGTAGATGGTTGGACTCGATGATCCCAAGGGTCTCTTCCAACCTAGACAGTTCTATGATTCTATGATTCTAAGATCAGTACTGTTGATAGTATTTTTGGTGTTTCCAAACAATTAGGCATACCATGATAAATTATATCATGATTTATGTTACAAGCTTTTGAGATGTAGCAGTAAATTATTTCTACTACAGCAGACTTTGTGGGTATTTCAGTAGCAGAAGAGTGCACATACTTTTCAAATAAGGTAGAGGAAGCAAGCCCACACTGTCTGGATTACTCTTCAAGGAACAGTAGCACACGGAAAAGCATAGATTTCTTTGATGCAGTCCAGTGATCTTTGCAGCTTAAAGATTTCCATTCTCTCTTTAGTCCAAAATTGCAAGATAGAGTTAATATCAGGAAAATCTAAACTTGAATTTATTACAAAATTTGGGAGTGTGTGTGATTTCTTTTTTAAATTTTTCTCAATAGTATCCCTTTTCCAAGTTATACACACACTCTTTGTCTTGCTAAAGTTGGGCCTTAGTTGAAGTTTTCACTGTGGGAGAAAAGCAAAGCTCCGGTGGAAGAGTATTCCCAAGGTCCCATACAATGCCATGGGTCGTGGCAGTGGCTAATACCAGAATTTTTGGAGGAAACTGTAAGGAGCCTGCTCTCAGTAAATTATTTTGCCCTGGCATTGGGAAAGAGACCAGAATGAGCTGAAACATGAAGTTTCATATTCAGGCCAAAATGGTCAAGTGATTAAAAAAGACTGGATGTTTATGTTGTTAAAATTTTGATATTTTTTTTTTCTCCAAAAGCTTTATGTCACTGAATTCTATTATTTAATAATGTTGTTAAAGGGGAGTAAACCCTTCTTGTTGGCTTTGCTTGTCTGTTTTAAAATAGTTAAAGGAGTCTGTAATTTTATGAGAGGGAATGGAAAGTGCAATCTTCCTTCTTTATATTACTTACTGTGCAGGATTTCTTTTTTTTTTAAACCCACATCTTTGTTCCTGTCTCAAAAAAACAATCCCAAATCAGTTTTTTGTATTCAGCGGACATTGGAAGTTACCTTTTTTTTTTCCTCTTAACATTGTATTTTTTTCATCACCTTCTCCTTAGTGTAATTCAGTAATATTCCTCTAAGAAAATGAGACCATGGTATGGCAACCAGCAGTCTTTGTTTAGTAACTCTAGTTATATAACAGTACTATAAAGCTTACATGTATTTTTTAAAAAAATAATTATTTCTATAAGAACTAGGCAAGAATAGAAGGAATTACCTGAAATGCCCTACCACCACAACTTAGGGACTCTGCTGTACAGTGTAAGCTTTACTCAGCTTAGCATTTTAAAACTGTAGCTGGCTGTGATGCAGTCTCACATGCATTTAGTAATTTTAGGAGAGGTTACTAGTGCAAATATGGGGTTTTTTTCTTTAATTTACATTTGCATAATTTTTAAGTGTCCTGTGAATGCTGACACTACTTGAGGGTTCAGATTTTTTAGCAGGATGTAAATTGAAGTCATTACCAATTTAGTAGCAAATGATCCTATAGTAGCATTCCATTTTGTTTATTTTAGTAAGAATTTTGATTACATGATGTGAGTGTTCTTTGGCAGCAGTTTAACTAAATACAGTCAGCTCCCACACTAAAGGAGATAACTGTATTTTGATGTTCTGTGGAGTGGCTATTTGTCTTTTTGTGGTAATCTACGTCTCTTGCACTAGTTTGTGCATCACAGCAATGTCTAGATTTCTAATCAAACACACATACTCTGTGTGTGTATATATATACATATATGTGATATTTCAAGATTCTTGAAGGCTAGGAAAATGGCTTTCCTATGTATAGTTTAGCATAGTTTTTTTCAATAAGAGTTTTATCAAATAGTAGTACGTGGGTTTTTCTTTGTGAGAGTGAGAGCACGGTATCTTGTTTGTTTGGAAACCCATTGCCTGCAGTGTTAGTCTTCCTGTACTGTGTGTATGTTATGAAGAAAGTTTGGCTTGACAAGAGGAGGAACGTGGAGGTGGGGAAGTGCAGAAAAGGTATTTTCAGTCAGGTTTTGGCTTCATATTCTTGCATGATGTGCCCATCTTATTACCGTGGTCAAAAGTTGGACCTCATTTGTTTGTATTTGCAATCATACATATGATTTATGTATGCCTCTGTGTGTGTAATTTGGAAAATATTTGGGAGTCAACCACATTACGTAAGGTGCTAGCTGAGTTTCCATTATATAAAGATAGGGATTATTCTGCAAATAAGATTGATTACATATGTATTTCTTAGTAGCAATCTTTCAAAGAACTTGGCAATTTACATGTATTGATATGTGTGGGTTTTTTTCTTAGCAGTCAGTTCCTCCTGTCAGATAAACAGAGTCATCAGCCATCCAACTCTTCCAATTAGTATCACTGCTCATGAAGACAGACACATCAAATTCTACGACAACAATACAGGTATGCATCTTTTCAGGAGATCCTAGTCAGAGTGGTTGTATAACATAAAACATAAACAGAATGTCATTATGATTATTATTCTTCACATAAATGCTGAGGGGTGTCAAGAATTAGATCCCTGAAACAGAAATCTCTCATCACCAGTAGAGATCAAAGATTACCAGGCCACATAAAACTGTGTTGTCACACTGATAAGGAATCTGCATCATTCTCTGTCAATTCTTTTAAAATTCCTTCTCTATGGGGGTTATCAATATTTAACATAAAAGGAAGCTTTTTCAGAATCTTTGTGTTCATGTTTCTTCTGGTGTGCTGTCTGTGTTATTTTGATCTGAGGACAGGAAGCTCTGGCACTCCTTTAGTGCTTCCAAGACCTCTGCCTGATGGCTTGGAGATAGAAGTTCCCTTGTAGGCATTGTTGTCATTTTTCTCCACTGTATTCTTCCAAATCGCTCACTTCTGCAGAAACAGCTGGGCAGCTTCTAATACTTTTTCTAATTTGTCATGGGAGTCACACTGAGATGTGTGATTTTTTTTTTTTTTTTTTTAACTCTCTTAGGTTTTTAAAGGACTTTTTGATAGAAATGGTAGTATTAATCTGTTACTCTGACTGTGAATCTTGATAACCTCCAGGTTGTGATTTCTCTTTTTCCAGGTCACAGTGTCTTAAAAGTTAAATTGAGATCTTTCAATATTCTTGTTGACTAAATTTAGTACCCCTGAGATGCACGTTAAATAACAAGAGTTGAAAGGACCCAATGAAAGCTGAAGAAAAAGCTAGAAATAACCTGATTTGTTTGATGATGTAGTTCTATAATAAATAGCAGAGGAAACTACCTCTCATTTTCTTTTGTTTTATTATCTTCTGCAACAAAAACCTACACATTTGACCCATTATTTATTATTTTTGTAATAAACTGTTATAGAATATTCATTCTGAGTTAACTAAAATTATCCTGTATTTTTATATATTTTATATTCATTGCTTATTAATATACTTAGCCCCTGTCCTCATTCTCAGTCAAGATCTTACTCCTGAACTCGCTTAATTCACTTGAAGAGCAGATATTTAAAATGCACAGTGATTGCAGCTTTGTGGTGGTTTTGCAGATGTAAAACAAAGTTGGTGATATTGATGCTGTGGCTCTTCTGAGATTTGTAAACATTAAAAGAATGGCTTCTTTCATAATTTTAATGATTCAATTGTGGGGCAAGATCTTGTATTTATAATGTGAACTGTGGTAGGGTTTAAGTAGTGAATAAAGATAACAAAGTGAATTGCAGAAACTAACCTAAATGAATCTTTTCTTTCAAAGGAAAACTGATCCACTCCATGGTGGCTCACTTAGATGCAGTTACAAGTTTAGCTGTTGATCCTAATGGATTGTATTTGATGTCTGGCAGTAAGTACATTCAGATTTCATTTTCTTTTTCTCATAATGGTGGCAAACCTGAGAATTATAAAGAAAACTGTTTCCCCTTTCTTTAGGTCATGACTGTTCAATTCGCTTGTGGAATCTTGAAAGCAAGACCTGTATCCAAGAATTTACTGCTCATCGCAAAAAATTTGATGAGTCCATTCATGATGTGGCATTCCACCCCTCCAAATGTTATATTGCCAGTGCAGGAGCAGATGCCCTGGCTAAAGTGTTTGTATGACAGAGTGCTTCCCTTTCAACTCTAGCTTTGTATATATTTAACCAGCTGCACAAAAGAGAAGAGAAGGGCGTTGAGTCTTCTTATCTTGCCCTGTAATTCAGAGAATGTTTGTAAGTGTTTAGTTTTGCAGGGTGCTGTTTTCTAAATTGACGTTTATTCTGGTTTCTGTGAGCTCAGCTGGTGCTGAGAGCTTGGAAACTCTCAGTTTCAAATAGTTAAAAAACAAAAGAAATGCTTTTATTTCAGAGGGTGTGAATTTTCGTCCAGGCAGGCCTTGGGTGAAACTAGGTCTATGTATTCTCTATTAATAAAGTGGAGTACTGGACAGAAGGGGGTCTAATTGTATCAGGGAGTAGGAAAAGAGGGAAGCTTCCTAGGGTGGTTCTCACTGAAGAATCTTAATGTACTTAAAAATTGAATCACCTGGAAAAAAGTATCAGTTCACATGCTCATTAGCGTGTCATGTGAGAGGCACTTTGTCATCCCTTTGGTATAAATAAAATAGGTCTTGTTCAGAGAGCAGTAGCGGATAGTTAGTCTCAGCCACCTGGCTGCTAGCCTAAGATAAATGCAGTTAAAGGAAAGCAAATTACTAACATAAATCAAAATGCAGTAACTTTTTTGTTACATGTTCTGTGTTATATGTTAAATATTTAGTTTGCAAACAAATTTATATAATTTTTTTTAAAGACTGTATTGGCATGTGGCTAGAAGCTGAGCCTTTAGTCTAGTCCTAATTAACAACAGACTGAAGCAGTCTGTATATACTGTAGTAGCAGATTTAACTTATTCAGATTTATAATGCTGTTTATTCTTGGAGATCTGGCACTAGAAGGCTTTCTAAGGAAGCTGTTCTGCAATTTAACTATCAAACATTCATCTCTGCTTTCTGTTCCTGCTAAAAAGGGTATCATTCTGGGCATTAAGGATAACAGTGAAATACTTCTTTTGAAGATTAAACGTGTACCTGATGCTTTGTATGAGTCCTCCTACTACAATAGGTGGGAACTGTACAAAGTTCCATCAACTTGAGAGATTCTGCTATTTCTAGAGGAATTTCCCAGCTTTGTCATTTGTGGAACTTTTTAACTTGTCCACTTCACTGGGCGTATTGTCCCATTGATTGGGTTATCCAAAGAATGAGAACTTCTTGTAGTTACTCAACAGATGTGCTTTGTTTATGTATTCAGAGCATCTCTGTTGATTTGAGTGACAAATACCTTTTAATCTGATCTTTTAGTCTTTGTAGCCCCTCTTAAAGGAAGGTGAGTGGATTCTTTTATATTACGTGTCATCATTATCAGAGGTATTACTGCTCGTAGGCCTGAAGCTGGTGTTTTCCTCTAATGGGAACAGAGGCAGAATTTCTGATGGAGATGATTTCTGGTACTGATGTGAATAGGAAAGAACCTCATGCAATTCTCCCACATACCAGCCTGAGGTTAAGACTGGAAACTGATAAATAAATCTTTATCTTTAAACTGACACTTTTAAAAAAAAGGAATCATTGAAAGATATCCACATAGGATTTGACCATGTTGTTTTTAGAGTGGCATTGGGGGATGGGACCACACTTAAAGCTGATCTCAGAGTTGTAATTAACTATATTATTTAGAATAAAAGGTTGACCTGTGCTGTTTGAGCCCGTGACACATTGTATTTACTGGTAAAATATCCTGGAATACCTTTTATTGCTCAGAATATTCAGATATGTCACTTCATTATATTGATATGCAATATATTTCCATAGATAAGACTAGAACTTCTACCATGGAACAGATGACTACAATAGTAATTCAGATTATTTAGTTTTTATAAAGTCTTTTGGTTATGATGGAATGGGGGAAACTTGGCTGCAAAACTGAGCATTCAACTTTGTGAGAGTTCTGTGTACTTGACTTGTGTTCTTTCGGTGTTGTTATTTTATTTCTTTTTGAAGAGGAAATTACAAGGATTTATTTGAAAAATTCTAAAAGTTACGTATATTATATATGTGTATATATATTGTAAACATGTATTAAATGTGTCTAGTAAGGGAAGACTCCATGGGTGCATTTTAATGTTTTAGTATTAAGAGTTCTCTTGAGTTGTGTATACAAAGGATAATGGTGTGAGTATGAAATGAATGTTGTGCTTTTGCTTACACAATACAATATGTAGTTACAGTTGTTTAAATTGCTGTACATAAAACTAATAGGCTGGCATGCTTGTTTTTGAAGACTGTCATTCTGATTACAATTGGAATGTAAGAAGCGGCTGTTCAAATGTGAATTGAGAGATGCTTCCTTCTCACTATTGAGCTCTTGCTCAAACTGAAAAGTGATTTTTTTAAAAGCTGGCAATAGCTAGAGGATGAGGTGCCTTTAAAAAAAAAAAAAACAAAACAAATGTAGCCTTACAAAGAGGTTGTGGAGTTATATATATTTTTGTGCTGGTCTTCATACTAGATGTCAATGTCTTTTTACTGTACTTGCTCACATCCTTGTAGGACTGCAGGGTATTGTGCATGAGCCTGTCAGATCTTCTGAACATCATCGTAGGAGTTAGGGGTGAAAAAATTATTTAGGTTATCTAGTCCATCTGCTTGCTAAAGCAGGACTGTAGACTTGTGCATTTTAATATTGTCTTGGCCAGTGAGGTTTTATATATGTTCTAAACAATTAGGATTCCATTTGAAGATTATTTCAATTATTACATCTCACTGACAGGAGGATTTACATGATGTTTAGTAGTTCTTTTTTGTAACTTCATGCCAATATTCCAAGCCACGTTTTGTGCCATTTTACATAGTCCTCATGAGCTTTATAATTTGGATCCTGCATGCACACACTGGTTCTAGCTGTGTATTTCCTTTTTTTTTTTCCATTTTCTTTTCCATTTTCTTCAAGCTATTTTTTTAGACTACTCTTTTTAAACAACTTTTTCTTGGTTTTGGCTTTTTAGCTCAGTTCTTTATATCTTGGTGCCCACAAAACCATTCCACATGCATGATTTGTTGGACTTGGTCTGAAGGTCATCAGGGTTTTGTTTGTGACTTTCCTCTGTAACATGATGCTTTTGTGTAGGAAGACCAACCTTTTGGTGTTCTGGCTAGTGTCTTACAAACCCAAGCCATATATCTTTATTTCTGGAAACTGTTTTAAATAACTCTGAACATTTTTGCTTCTCAAGTTTCTTCTTCATGTTAGGTTGTTATGATTCTTTTGCAGCTAGATACTTAATTCCTGTTTGATGATTATTCTGAGTTTTACAAGCTTTGAACTTCTCATCTTAGAGGGCACTAAATTATTTTTACTTTTTCCCTTTTATGTGCAGTTCTTCGTGGTTCAGTATAATTGGTATCTTTCATGAATGTGATACGTGTATCTATTGAAGTTGTAAAAAAAAAAAAAACCAAACCAAAAACCTGGACCTAAGTCTTATTCTTGCAAAAAAGAATTTTTGTGCAACATTAGTATATGGCATTTTACCATTACTATTTTTCCCATATCTAATTTATATGGTACACTTTTTAATGGTTAACTCATAATTTTTGGTGTACGTTAGCCTGTGCTAGTGATTTTGTTTTTACTAACTAGTTTAATGGGAGGATTTTCAGTCCTTCTGTACAGTGAAAAACAGTCCACTAGGTTTAAATACTCTCATTTCTAATTTACTTCACTGTGCTACTTGCTTTCACATACTTGATTCAGTTACCAAAATGCTTGCACAGAATGATTTGTAGTAGCCTGGAAGAAGCTCTAGATATAATTATATTGTGGAAAACATCGTCTTCACTCTTACAAAATGCTAGTCTCTGCATTTACTTTTGTGCCTCAAAGACAAAACTTTTGATATACCATGTCAAAGATTTTATTCTAAGAAAATAATCCAATGAATATTTTGGGATCGCATTCATCTTTATTTTGATAAAATATGTTCTTTAGCAAGAAGCCTGTAGAACTATCTGCCACGTACTGTAGGTTATTTTTTAGGCCGTATGTTTTGAAATAATGTTAGGTTAAAGCAGTCCCTTATGTTATGTATCTGAGCGTGTGATATTCACCGTACAGCTTTGTGATTAGGTCATACAACGCTATTTTGCAGTTGTGAATTCAAACTAACCAGAAACTTGTCCTTTTGAATAAATGCGTTAAATATCTAGTAAAAACTTGTAACTAGGGTTAAGGAAGAAAATGCAGCCAGTGTGGTTGTCCTTCTGTCTGTACAAGAGACTACAGCAGTGTTCTCCTTGGAGTCCTCTTTGCTGAAGCGTCAAGTTTGCAATCTGAAACAATTTCTGCAGTGTAGGAGTATCTGCCAATGAGATTATTTGTATTTTCACTTTGGAGATGTGTAGGCAGCGGTCATTTGTTTGTGTCTTTCCTCTGTGATACGATGCTTTTGTGTAGGAAGACCAAAAGTTTGGTCTTGTGTGCTGAACAGTGAGAGAAGCAGGGCGACCATTTGCTGAACTCTGTAGGGGATAAATAGGTTAAATGGTCAGAACTGATGTACCCTCCATGTGCCTGGTGTCATCGTGGAAGAATTTGGCTGGGAAGAAGTGCAGAGTTTTAATGTTTTCCTCTGCAAGACTATTGGGAAAAAGGTTAGATGAAAAAGTTTAGTGAGACTCTCCCATAGTGATTCTTCAGATTTATTAATTCATCCACTAGTTGCACGTTGTATGAAAGATAAATCTAGTAAATACCCAGATTCCAAATGAAGCACTCTTGTGTCAAAGGTGGAGATTGTTCAAATTTCAGGATTATGTCACATTAGATGAGGACATGACAAGGGATTTGTAATTATTACTTAAATTCTAAGAACAGAATTTACTCTTCTACTAACATAGTTGTCATGTTGGGAACTCAGTTATGCGAAGGTGAGTTCCTCAGACACTGTAGTGGGACTACTCTTTCGCTTCAGCATGAAGAAGATTAATTTCAAAACAAAATTGCAGGACTAAGACTTTGTCTAATGATGTCTGTTAGTATTGAACCAAAGCCATGAAGCTTGGGAAGCAGAGTAAAACGTTAGGCTTGTTTCTCATTTTTCTTGCCTTTTTTTTTTTTGCTTAAGCTATTTTATACATATCAAATATCTATTACATACAGTGTCATCTGTGTGACTGACTTCACCTTAAAAAGCCCATTCTGTAAAAAGTACTCCTTCAGTACTTTCTCATACTAATGAGATGTGAATGGGACCAGTGGTTCCAGGTGATTTGTGACTTAGCATGTTTGTCTTTCAGTTTTCTAATGAGTGAGCTGATAAGATTCATAAAAGTAATTGTGAAAACATGATGCTGCTTATAATGCAGCATTTTAAAATGTTGTGAAATTTGTGGCTGTTTAGTGGAAATTGTTTGGATTACACTCTTAAGAATGAATAAATCAGAGTAATGAGAGTAAAGCACATATGGTAAATTGGTCTGTATAAGATGTTGCAATCTTTGACATGGTAATTTGGGTTTTCTTGGGTGTCTGATGGTGGTGAGCATCGTAGGAGCATTCAATGTAGCCTTTAGTGTGGAGTGATAGACAGGAAGCAAAGATTTCCCTGAAAAAACTACTCGGATGTTTCAGGAAGCTTTCTTTTTTCCATAAAAGGCATTGAGAATATTTTTTCTAATGTTTAGTTGAAGATGGTTACAATATGGGAGCAGTCTTGACTCTTCTCTTGTCAGTGTCTTTGAGCAGAGAGATTGACAGCCTTACTGAAACCAACGGCCTGTAAACTGCTAGGCAAAGCCCCTGCAATTTTTCTACTGAGCAGCAGAGAAACTGATGAAAACCACCATGTTTATCCAGGCAATTATATGGGGGGTGTTTTAGAAGAAATAACCCATATTTCAAAAGATAGTGTTATGTACAATAACATACCGCTTCCTTTACCAGGAAGCGGTGAGGATATGCAGGGGGAAAATTAGAAAGGCCAAGGCTCAAGCTGAGCTCATCTTGGCCACTACAGCTAACAATAATAAAAAGGTTTTTTTTCGATATGTAAACAGCAAGAGGAAGAGTAGGGAGAACGTGGGTCCATTGATGAATGAGGCGGGCACCCTAGTAGTGGAAGACGCGGAGAAAGCGGAGTTGCTAAATGCCTTCTTCTCTTCAGTCTTTACTGCTAGGTCTGCCCCCCATGAATCTCTGGCCTTGGAATCAAGGGTATGGGGAGAGGAGGCTTTTCCCCTAGTAGACGTGGACCAGGTCAAGGACCACCTGACCAAACTGAATGTTCACAAGTCTATGGGCC